>BQNB010102011.1:0-24344 GCA_026074375.1 Tanacetum coccineum
TTGATGATGTGATATGCCATTTTCTCATGTGTCGGGATGATGATAGATCTGTTTTGAGTATAACATGCAGTTGCAATTGCTTCAGTCCAAAAGAACAAAGGAAGTTTAGAAGCTGAAAGCATCGTTCGAACAGCCTCAACGAGAGTACGGTTTCATCTTTTAACAACGCCGTTCTATTCAGGTGTTCGTGGAGTGGAAGTTTGATGCTCAATTCCTTTTTATTTGAAGAATGCATGGAGTGTCTTGTTTAAGAACTCCGTGCCTCTGTCAGTGCGAACAGAAATTACCTGGGCTTAAAGATTCCGTTAAATCATTGTGAGGAAATCTTTTAGAACTTCTGGTGTTTCATCCTTGGATCTTAGAAATAGAGGCCAAGTGTATCTGGAGTAGTCGTCTACAATTACCAGAATGTATTTCTTCCCATTTATGCTAGCAACTCGCATTGGACCACATAAGTCCATATGAAGCAAATTTAGCCGTCCTTTCAAACTTAGAACATCCTTTGTCTTGAATGAACTTCTTTTTTGCTTTACTCACTTCACAAGAAGAACATAGTTGATCCTTGACATATTTCTGTTTTGGTAAACCATTCACAACATCCTTCTTTGAAAGCAAGTTGATGTAGTCAAAGTTAAGATGAGAAAGTCTTCGATGCCATAACCATGCATGAGTTGGTGAGGCTTTAGCCATGAGACAAAGTGGAGTTGATGAAGTTGTTTCTTGAAGAGAAATTGTATAGAGATCAGATCCATGATTACCGATGAGTAAATCGTTTCCCTGAAGATCTCTAACAAAACAAGTAGATTTCCGGAAAGCAACCACCAAATTCGCATCACAAAATTGACCAACCGAGAAGAGATTGTGATTAAGGCCTTTGACGTAATAAACCCTGTTGATCGTGATATTTCCTTGAACCAAATCTCCATAACCAAGAATTAGAGCAAATTGATCATTGCCAAAACGAACGGTACCCATATATTTTTCAACAAAATTGCACAGCAGCGTTAGATTGCCCGTCATGTGCTTTGTGCATCCAGAGTCAACAATGAATAGAATGAGTTGAACAATCTGCAAGAGAATTAGAGGACGATGGAATTTTTGACAAATTGGATCCTAAAGTATTTGTGAGTTTCAAGACATTAGTTATCCTAGATGCATTATCTATAGCAAAACTAACTCTCTTTTGCACATTCTCATTCCTAACTTTAGGCACCCATTTTGTTTTTGTCTTAGGAACCCATTTATATCCTGATGGGCATTGTTGTTCTATCCACCATTTCCATGCCTTACTAGTTTTCTCATACAACATCCTATAGTAACTCTTGGATTTTTGAGTAGTGGATTCTGATGCAACTGTTTTCTTATGGGGTGTTGCAACAGATTTGTTCGCTTGACTTTTGGGTTTTCTAGTACTAATAGGCACTACTTTAGGCTTCTTAGTTCTAGCATTCACGTCATTCAAATATTTAGAAACACAAGCATCATGATTCGAATTAAACACACATTTTCCACAAGTAGCACAAACAGCATTAACATTTGAAGTTCTAGATTTTAAACTGTCATTACTCGCAGTTACAGACTTTGTTTTATTAGAAATACTAGAAATCCTAGGGTGGTCTTCTACTTCAGTCTTCTTATCCTTCACTTGACTATTGTTTGGCACGACCTTATCTTTCATTTGAGTGCTCCTAAGTTGTGGTCTGCTAACATTAGTTTTGTGAATTACTCCTGTAGAGGTAGACACGCGAGGATTAGTATTCCTAGAAGTCTGAGGCAACTGTGGTGCTCTAGTTTGTGTTGTCCTAGTGTCAATTCGATACATGCCTGGTTTAATCACATTTGTGTTTCTTACATCTTGCCTTGCTGTTGAAGGTAAAATCTATGTAGTGACTGGTTTTGATAAACCCTCTGACACATTAGTTTTGGGAACCGACTTTGTTTGTGAAAAATTTTTCCTCTCAAGAGAGTCTGAAAAAGGAGCCGGTTTGCCTAAAACTGATGGTTTTGGAATCCTTTGAGCATTTGGTTGTCGAACAACAGATGGTTTATCAAACTTAGTTTCCACATATTTTCCTTTTCATTTCTCAATGAGTTTCTTTAACTCACTTATGGCAATGTTATTGTCTTGCAATTGAGCTTTCAAATCTTATATTTTGAAATATTGTTCACGTTCTTTTAGAAATACAGTTGACGCTTTTCCTTGAAAACCATGTCATTTTTAATTTGTTCTTGACAGTGTTGTAAAGCAAGTTCAAGAGAAATCGAGTGCTTTTCTAATTTAGCAAACTGAGTAAAAAACTCTGTATAACTTCTTTTTAACCAGTTTCAATTTGTTTTGAAATCTTTTCTGCAAGACATTCACATTCTTTCACTTTATAAATATATAGGCATTGCAATTCAGTGTGAGCATCTAAATCAGATAATGAATGCAAATAAGAACACATAACATCATTAGACACACACTCTTGCAGAAGTATATCATACATGTTTGAAAATTCTGCTTTATCATATTCAAGTTCGTCAATTTCTTTTTCAAGGGATTCAACGTACTTTAAATCAGCATGCATTTCTTGCTTAAGTTCATGAACAAATGTGAAACTATCATTCTGTGTCTTTATGGTAAGAGGCATCAAACATGTCTTAATTAGGATTTCTATATCATGAACAGTTGGTGCACAAAAATGATCATGAGAATTCTTTTCCCAATCTTGATCAACAAGTTCTCTAAAGTGATTTATGTTATTCGTCATTACATTATATGCTTGTCTACTTTTACTTATTGATTTTGAAACAGGTAAGAAACCGATGTTTTTGAAAATTTTTGGTTTAGATTTCACAAAAGATTTTCTCCACATTTTCTTTCTTACTTCATTTGCATGGGCCAACTGTTCATGATATTCCTGTGTCGCTGGTTTGAAAATTTCATAAAGATTGTTTTAATTTATGTAATTGTAAGGTTTTACTTTGTCTTTATTAAATTTTGATCTACTCTCTTTTTCAAGAGTCAAGGTCTCTATCCTATCAGGAGTAAATTTGTTTGCAGGATCAGAAGTATCATATGGGATCTCATGCAAACATGGCTTTTCAGATTGAGCTTTCTTGAGGTACATCAGATTTTCAACAGTTGGTCTACCATTGAATGTTGAGCCTTTGGGAGCTAACATATGAATGGTTTGAATTGATTGATTCCTTTTATAAATAATTTCATTCAAAAACTTTAATTGCTTTTCCATTGAAATCATTTTGTCAATGTCTTTTTCTTCCTTACTTTTCAAATCCGTTATTACCTTAGTTTTCTTGTTGACAAGACCTTTAAAATGTGACTTTGTTAAAAGACTTTGTTTGACTAACTCATCGTGTTTTTCTTTAACAACTAAAATTTAATAGGCTTTAAGTTTTAAACCTTCTTTTATGTCAATTTCTTTTTGAGCTAATAGTCCTAGAGTTTCATTTAACTTACATTCAAGTTTGTCATAATCAATGATACGGTCATTAAAGGTCATGTACTTCTCAAGCTCAGTCTGTTTGTTTTGAAGTGAAATTAGGCAACTATTCCGAATACTATTAGATTCCCCCAGGGTTCTACTAGTCTCGGCAAGAGTAGATTTACACTCTCCCAATTCTTGAGTCAGTGATGCATTTGCTTTCTTTAATTTCTTTTGAATCTTTTTGTTTTCATCAATATCAAGTTTTAAATTTGCAATTAAATTAGCAAGCGCAACACGCTCATCATCACATTTGTTAGGATTTTAGTTAGTCGGAATATCAATATCACACATATCCGGTGGATCAGGAATGACATTACTATCAACCTTTCCCACTGCACATGTATTACTAATGGATTCAGATTGCTCAGAATGATGTTTCTCATTGGCAAACACATTATATTCAGCACCGTGTTGTACATGTTCCAATGGCTCAGTATCAGTTTTTGATTCTGGAGGTAAGACTTCCTGAATCTTTGCCATGAAACCGTAATGTGCTTCCAATTCTTGTTCATCAATCTCTTCATTTGTGTCCTCTAGCCAATCAGCTTGCTCTGCTTGTAATGGAACACCTTTCTCAGCTTGTTTGCACAACATCTTTTCCTTGTGATACGCGTAGTCATTTACCCTTTTTGGTTTCCTTTATTTCTTAGCAAAGTGACCAATTTCCTTGTAATTGAAATAATGTATCCCGCTCTACTGCACTACCTGACTGCCTACAGTCTCCTTAGCCCCAACAACAGACGAGAAGGGAATCATCACAACACATAGCGTATATATTCGAGAAATTAACATGTATAAGGATACTAAGGTATAGACACACACTGTCATGAATATCCCCTAAACAAATCAACAAATCCATGAACGGCGTTTAAACATTGAAATAAAGGAGTTCATGTCAATGTCATGACATGAAACATGTAAAATCCAAACAAACAAGTAAAATAAAATCCATCATCCCAAAATAAATAACGAAATCTAGATAACTAAACTTCGTCAGCTGCCTACGGTCCATCTAGCCACTTTTCTTAACCTTAACCTCATCTTGCTGAATACCTGAAAATGATGCTTATTCATCAACAAAATGGTTGGTGAGAAACATAGGTTTTCAGACACACATATTCAATCCATTACCAAAAGTATTAACCGAATTACTGTGATCATTAACATACTTTTGCATGACAATTATGCTAACTTACATAAAAGCTAACATGCAATTCAATCTAAATCCAATCAATCAAACACCAAGCAGACGATCTCAATCACTCTTGGATTAATCCAAATCCTTTTCCCCTCTAGCTCAGACCGAAGATACCCGCAAGTAACCCTCATGACTAGGCAACAGTACCATACCAAATCTCTTTCCCTCTAGCTCAGGCCGGATATACCCAAAAGTAACCTACCTGACTATGAAACATCTCAATACTACATTAACATAAACCAAATCTCATTCCTCTATAGCTTCAGGCTGGAGATACCCAAAATTATCCCTCCTGGACGTGGCAACACATTAACTCACATACACAACATGTAGCACATAAAGCATAATCAGTCACATAATACGTCCAAGCATTTACACTAATACGATAATTCATAGGGAATAAAACTCATTTCAACACTTGCATCATTTCTATCCCAAGTTTAAAACGCAGTAAAAAGTGGGACTATGTAACTCACTTGAATGCTTAAACACAGCTTCCAATTCCTATTACATAACTATACAAATAAATAAACACGGTTACACGCGACCAAGCTAAAAGCTCTAGTCCATGTAACAACATTATTGAGGATGTCTAAGGGTTTGATTAACCATCAGGGTCACCCCGACACCAGCCAAACTTAAAACATCTCCATTAACCATTTACACTAGTTAACTAAAAATTGCTTCGATAATGCAAAATTTAGTTGTTCTTTACTCTCTTAAAAGGGCTTACTTGCTGGCCTTCATAAAATCATACAAAAAATATCACCTAAGTTTATTAATGAGTTTAATAACTACTTGTGATTCCATGCCTCCCATTACATGTGTAATAATCAAAATAAATCAACTTCAATATGTCCAATTCAGAATCTGCTTGCACACTAAAATGTATGGCCTTAATTACCATACTTAGACAAAAAATCAAAGGCTATCCTTCTAGGGTTTCTTTATATACACATTGAACTTAACCACTGTAGATTGGCTAATCTTAATTCCATTTTAAGTTAGGGTTTTACCCTCCCAAACATGACCTAATTCTGACCCGTATTTACTGTTTTGACAACTTTTCTTGTTTCGACCAATAGACTAACTTCCCGAACTCAAAATCATTCGAGGCTAGATTTTTTGGAAAACAGACTCTCTGAACTACAATTTTGACATATGATTCATAAAAAGAAACGTTTTTATCAATGAGATATCATTAGTTGAACATAACCCTAAATTTTGCTCAACTCTAAATCATGTTTTTAACACGATCTAACCCTAACCATTTACACCCACATGATCCTAATTAAACCCTAAACACTCTAGCATGATTAATACATCCTTAATTACAGTAGTTTTTATAACCTTAAAGATCCATCATATTAATTGTTACATGTTTTAAAGAAAACTAAACAAAAGCTTATTTGAAACATACCTAAACCTTGAATCTTGAAACACTAATTCACCAACTTGTTCTTGATTAAAAAGGTCACTTTTTTTTCTTGCTGAGAGTTCAGCCGATCACAAGGGGAGAGGGAGAGAAAAGTGATTTAGGGTTTTTATTAAATTGTATTTATACTAATAGAGTCCTAATTGTAATCAAATTGTTTTCCTTTTTTTTCTTCCCCTATAACCGGTCGAACAAACACCCTCTTTAATATATTTTTTTATTTAATTATTAATTAACTAATTATCTTCATTACCTTTAATTTTCATAAAAACCTAAGCTAATTTGGATAAACCTTTTCACATAAACGCAACTTACTTATCTTTCTAAAATAACTTTTCATTTCACATTTCACTTTCTATATTTAGAAAGTCCACTATACTTACCCAAATTTCACTCACTTCACTTATTTTGCACTATGCTACATTTCCCATAAACGCTTATCACAAAACCATCCAACTATTGACGTAGCATTGCATGCAGTACGCCATTCCTTTCCATTATCACTATACATGAACAAATGAAATACCCATCACCAAACACAAACGTACTCAAAATGAGATGCCCATACACCTCAAAATGATATCATGCACCTATTCAAACCACTTAGCACACATATATAACACATAGCACACATGAATCACACACAACGAACTCTTAGCCATTTCTCAAGGTATCACTAACCTGATTAAATCACGGGCGTCACAGTATCCTCTCCTTGAGGAAATCTCGTCCCGAGATTTAACTAGTAGGCTCAATGACTCGGTCCACGAACAACTGTGGATACTTAATCCTCATCTGATCTTCGTGTTCCCAAGTAAACTCAGGACCACGTTTCAAATTCCATCTAACTTTCACTAGTGCAATCTTCTTACGTTTTAACTTCTTAATTTCTCGATCCATAATCTCTACAGGTTCCTCGACAAAACGAAGTGTCTTATCGACCTTTATCTCATCCAATGGCACATGCAAATTAGCATCTGACAGACACTTCTTCAGGTTTGACACATGAAAGCTGTCATGCACACTACTCAACTCCTCAAGTAACCTCAACCTATAAGCTACAAGACCATTCCTTTCAAGGATCTCAAACGGTCCTACATATCTTGGTGCTAACTTACCCTTCTTTCCAAAACGCATTACGCCCTTCCAAGGCGACACCTTTAATAATACCCGATCACCTACCTCAAACTCTAACGGTTTACGTCTCTTATCCGCAGCTCTTTTGACGATCTCTCACCGCTTTGAGCGTTCCTTTATCAATACCACCTTATCTGTCGTCTCTAGTACTAACTCAGGTCCAATCAAACTGCCCTCTCCAATCTCTGCCCATAACACATGAGACCTACACTTCCTACTATATAAGGCCTCAAACGGAGCACACCGAATGCTCAAATGATAACTATTGTTGTAGGAAAACTCAGCTAATGGCAGATGGACATCCCAACTACCACCAAAATCTATAACGCACGCCCTTAACATATCTTCCAAAGTCTGAATTGTACGCTCACTTTGTCCATTCTTCTGAGGATGATAAGCAGTACTCAAGTCTACCCTTGTCCCTAACGCTTTCTGTACCGTTTGCCAAAAGTGTGAAGTAAATCGCCCATCTCGATCTGAAATAATCAACACGACATCTCACTCGAGCACCGCGGCACCTATTCCAACTTATGAGCTCGCCCGCTACACTACTGCCTCCCGCGATCAGAGATACGATTCTTTCACACAAAGCAGCACACTAGCTTCTCGTTATTTTCAACCGCGACAGACGATCATCTCACTGACTGCGTAAAATCGCGAGCAGAAGTGGTAACCATCACGTTCTCGCCTAGTACCCTATCGCGGCCACTGCAATCTTCCTAGACCATACGTAACTAGAGTGTGTGTCATAAGATTCCTTCTCTATTACTTGCTTATCCTCACTGTAGCGACATTTCTGGGTCTATCACTATCAGTGCGGTTGCACATCAAGCCGACACAGTGCGAGCCCTTGAGTGCGTCTATCTTAGCAGCCCCTTTTTCCACACTTATGTTCTTGTATGCTCATCGAGAGCACGACACAAACTTACACCATTGATTCATTATGTCGAATGATATCACGCACACGCTCCTAATCCCTGCCATCCATCTACAAGACAATCTACGAAGACGATAAGTGTATGACAACCACTTCATGTCTCTCTCTATAACGCTTATGCTTGGCACTTATGCGGACTACATAAGACTTATAAGTCCACGTTATCACAAAATCATTTATAACCTCTATGCTCCTATCAACACAATGTCTCTCCTCAACATAAATAGTCTTCTCTACACTGACACGACCTGATAAAGCTCCTCTCTCTCAGTTCTCAGTAATATCTGACAATGCTTATAATCGCCAACACTGATATTTTCATCGAGCATCTCCCACACGTAGCCACACATCTCCCACAACACCCCGTGTGGTCCGCTTGATCTCTGCGAACCGCGCAGTTGAGTGATAGACGGGACTCACCCCGACGGAGTCACACTTATGCTCTTATTTCACTCAGACAATAGAGCCATAACGTAACACATCGATTAAGAGACGTCAATAAGTAAAGCCTATAGGCCCTACATACCGTTCATAAGGTCTCTCTACCTATCCATTTTTACGAAGTAGGTATGTATAATATATAGATGCACAATTTATATTCATGGCTCGACTGGAGTCACATAACATACGTGGGTAGACTAGCACACGTACTCGAGACTACTGTCGTCTGGCATCGTTCACATTATAGTGAAAGCGAAACAACGCACTCGAACAGATTTGTGAGGATGTGATTCGAGACAGAACGGGGTAGGGCAAGACTGATTATGGCAAGGAGATTCTCAGGGAACGATGGATCAGAAGTACTCACCGATGATGGACTGGAGAGTCTTGCGTTGATCAGTGGACATTGGACACTTATAAGTGATATATCACTAGAGCGATAGAAGTGTTGTATCAGCATGTCTGGACATCATTGACTATAGCAGTGCATAAAGTAACAGGTTCTAACGACACAGCGCTATGACGATTACATTGTATTTGTTCGACTATAGTCGTTGGTTTAGGAGAGGTGGGTCCTCTTGGGGTTCGTCTTAAGGGGATGAAAAATGTAAACAAGTATTACTCATTTTCGATGAGGGTTATGGTCAGAGGGGCTTCATCTTTAAAGGAGAAGTGTTGGTAATATTTGACATAGATATATCCGATACATTCTCATTCATGTTTTGGTGATGACAAACAGGTAATTTATAACACGTTTCCGATTAAGTCTGTTGTGACTGATACACATAATCATCAGGGCAGTCATAGCGACATCAGCGTCTTCATGACATCTCTATAGTCTGCTTCAAACCAACAAGTTTTGCTCGCAGAACGGAATAGCATTCTTGTTAATAGGAAATAAATAAATTGTTAAACTTTAATTTTTATCGAAGCAAAAAAAGAGATTTTGGATTATAACCTCATATTTTCTACATTTATAAAAAGATCACAAACATGTTATATACTTTATGATACAGACACACCTTTTAGATTTAAAAGAAATGTTTATTCTTATATATATTTTGAATTCAAATTTTCTCAACTAAAACGCTAGAAATGTCCAGAAATCACCTATCCGAGAAAAGGACAAAAAAAAGGGAGCCGTCCAGGCTGGGTGGCCCCCTTACTATTACATTAAGTGGCCCCCTAAATTAATATTCGGAAATTGGTTTTAAGAAATTTACAAATGAAAAATGTATATAAAAGATATACTAAAGAATAATGCCGAGATTTTGGGTTTTTCAAAGGGATAAAATCAGATTTTAATTTTGCCTAAATTATTTTATAATTATCCTATTTTATTTTATATTTAATTTGTATAATATAAATAATTAACTTTTAATAATTTCGGCAAAATACATATATATAAGTAATAATTATTTTTCTTGCATAATATAAGATATTTTAATCTTACATAAATTTTCATAATTATTTTCATAATTGCTAAATATTGTATTTTCATAATTTCTATAATTAAACTGAAATTTGTTTAAACTTTTATAGATTTTCTTGCATTAGGGGTATTTTGGTAATTTTAAACTTATTGAAATTTTTAGGTTTTACAAGTTAGATCATGATGATCATGGTGTGTATAGTTGTTAGATTGTAGTGATCATAGGAAGTATAGTTAGATCGGGGCGATCTTAATAAGTAGTGTTAGATTGGTGTGATCGTAGTAGTGTCTAAGTGAAGTTGTAAAGTGAAGTGAAGTCGTGAAGTGAAGTTGTGTGGTGAAGAGAAGTTGTGAATTGTTTTGAAGTAGTGTGGTTAGTTGTGATAGATTGGTTCTAGCTAGGATTAGAACTCGACATTTGGCTTAGTGTCGGAAATCGGTGTAAGCTTAGTTGTGTTCGGTTTTCTCCGCCTAAAGGGAGCTTGTTGACTAGTGAAGTAACTCTCGATTTGGGTACTCGGGGAGTGGAGTGGGGCTAAGAGGTGCTTTGTGACCGAACCACTATAAATCATCGCATCCGGTTTGCACTTTCTTTACTTCTCACTTTACATCTTTATTTACCTTATCGCCTTACATTTATATTTGCATTAGATCTATTTGTGTGTTGATTGTTGCTTATATTGTTTGGATGATGATTGTGTCATAGATAGAAATTAACATTGTGATTATGTTTATATTATATGGCATGTTCTAGTAGATATAGATGTATTATCCACACTTATTATATTGCATATAACTTGATGGATAATTTGATACGAAATATTTTAAGTTTTTAAATGGAAACGTATTCACCCCCCCCCTCTATGATTTCCTCAATGACACCCCTCCAGCACCGCTATGATTTCTTTCTACAACTTGAGTATAATTCTATGATTTCACATATCCATTAGGAATCTAACATTATTTGTGAGATTAAATATCTATAGAGGACTATCTCTCCTCTACTAGTCACATGCTTCAATAATCCAGAGGCAATACTCCGAAATTAACTAGTTAATCCAGACACGTATCTGAGCACAGGATTTTTAGAAAAGAACAATATTTGTGTTCCCTATAAATTTCTAAGATGTATAAACTTACTATATGGAGAGCTATCTCGGCATCTAGATTACTTGGTCCGTATCACTAGATCCAGTTGAATGATAGATCGCATACAAAAGCATGTAAACAAGTATATTGATAAACATAAACAAGCGTACAACTATAAATTAAGCAATTAAGATATAAACAAAACCAAACATTCAGATCTTCAAAAATTGCGAATACCAAAAGGTATGAGCCTTCAAACATCATAAAATAATACAAGATTAATTGTTTTTTAGGTAAGCCAAGGTAAACTAACTTAGTTAACGAATGAATACCAAAAACTGATACGAATTACAAAATTATAAGAAAATTACACGAAGTCTTTTATGATTGGAATGCGTTGCAAGACCTCTTCTGCTATTTTTCTCCTCTGAAAATCGGCTTTTGTAGTTTAGGTATCAAGAATATGATTTAGCACCTTTAAAACTCGTTTTTGAGTTTTGTATTTATAGGGTCTGGAGTCGGTGTCGATACGGCGTATCTAATGTATTGGATTACGCGTATTAGGGTTTCTTGGTAGTAGGAAGGACCACGTTTTGATATCAATGTATATATGTCTAATACGGGCGTATTGGTCTTCACTGGATACGGCATATTGATCTTGTTTCCTTGTGGTCTTTGGTGAGTGCACACGGAAACGCTGATCTCCTCTGATGGAATACGGCGTATTGATTGTCAGAATAAGTCATCTTCAAAATACTTCAATTTACCAGATACTGAAAATCTTCTTCGTATGGGACGTACGCAAGATAAATGTCGAGTGCTATCGCGCTCGCCATCGCCAAGAGTGTAATGATATGCAACATTTTTGAGGATTAGATAAGAGAAAATTTAAGTGAAAGATTTAGTGTTGTATGGAGAAATGGAGGATAAAATTTTGGTATTTAAAAGGAGGGGGTGACCGTTGGTCACTGTTCAGTGACCGTTAGAGTCACTGTTCATGACCGTTGGGGTCACTGTTAACTTATAAAACAAAAACAAAAAAAACATTTACCCATACCTCTTTATTAACACTATTCCGGAAGGCAACTCAAACTGAATTTTGGGACGAAATTCTTTTAACAGGAGGAGACTATAACACCCCGTGTTTTCAGGTCATTTTAAGACGTCATTTATTTCACTATTTATTTTTAGTCTTGTACGCGTTTGCTTTTAATTTTAATTGTTAAGTTAAATCGCGTAAGCTAAAAATCATCATTCAACGTAAACGGGCATCAAACAATTAAAAGTTTACGTCAAGCAAGTGTTAGATAATTATTTGGAGGATAATTATTAAACTTTGCACATTTTATTTTTATTGACTACGTAAAGTGTTTACGTTTCGCGATGAAATACATTTAGCCATTCACGGAACCACCAAAACTTATCTACGCTTCAACAAATACCCATTATTATACCTAATACTTAAAGTTTGATAAAACTTCACCCATATTTATCATGTTAGCTGAATTCTACTTATAAGCAACCAACTAGAAAACAAATGCTACAAGTATACTCTTTATACTTAACCTATACATCCTAAAACTTCAAGTATCACTATAATTATAACATAAAATGGCAAGACTCATCCTAGTCCTTCCCCCCCCCTATAATTTCTGTGGCTTATGTGCATCTTATAGGACATAGAGCACACATTTTATCAACCAAGGTCTTATACAACTTAAAACTCATTAAGCTTATGTACCATGACTAGTAACTTGACCATTTTCTTCCTTAATTCCCTTCCCCATGTTTTCTTAAGTCTTAGACTTTCCTAATAGTATTATTGACTTACTACTTGTTATATAAAGGCTTGTAACTAGCAAGATACAACACACATCTCATTTACTCAAGAAAACTTCACACATATCTCTGTGTTTCTCCCTCTAGCCCACGGCATACATACAACACCCTTACACAATCAATACAATTTTATTTACCACATATTCAAGTATTCTAACATCATATCTAAGGTATTTTAAGGTGTATTGAAGGCTTGGTTTAATGTTTAAAAGGGTAAATCAAGAAAGGTGCAAGATTAGGGTTTCATTGGAATTTAGGGTTTCTTAGTATTGGAAGCTTGGGTTTTGAATCTAAACTAAGGTTTAGATCTTGTTACTCTTCATCATACTTCATCCTAAGGTCATCTAAAAACCCTACACTATTTATATTCGTGATTTTATGTGTATATAATGTTTATATAGTAAATCACCATCTAGGGAAACATATTAACATGTAAAAGGGAATTTTACTTTTGATCATGGTTTAATATACTTTTTTATATGTTATATTGATGTTAAAAACATGTTGGAATGAAAGCATAGACATCATACAAGTGTGGATTAATTTATAAAAGTATATATAAATTAGTGTTTTAAAAGTGTATTTATTGAAGTTATAAATAAATAAATATGAGGACTTGTTATTCTTGGACAAATGTTGGATTAGAAGACTTAACATATATGAGACTTGTGTTATAAAGTGTTGTAGATGACTTGTAACAAATCAACTAAACTAAAAACTTATAAAAACAATTTTTATAAACATTTTTGTCAAATGAACAAAACCTATTGTTTTTAATTCGAAAATAAAGTATTTATTTTATATTTTATTAAAAAAACTACATGTCATGAGGATCGTAGGCATATAAAGAACTCGAAAATCCAATTTATAACGAATAAGTTATGCTATTTGCAAGTTTACGATAATTAAAATATATAAAAAGTGATTTTATAAAAGTAATTTTATAAAATAAGTTACTATTGTTCACATCAGAAACATTTTGGAAAATACTTTATTTAGATAGAACTTTTATTTACGAAGACGTGCTCGAAAGAATCACTAAAATCGGAATTAAAACGAATAAGTTATGATATTTACGTGATTACGATAATTAAATTTATAAAAAAATAATTTATAAAACAATCATGAACTGTAAAAGTTATTGTTCATCATAGGACTAAAAATATTAAAATGTAATATTTTGATACATCTTCTTAATACGAAACTGTGGACATAAAGGACGTACAAAACGGACTTAAAGCGAGAAAGATACGCACTATTTTATACTTGTGCACTATTTCCTGACATGAATAGTGTTTGTTCATTTTTAATAAAAAAAAATTGTGAAACATTTTAGAATCACTTAAATAATATTTAAACACATTTTAAACTTTATAAATATTATTTTACAAAGGCGATTGAACTATTCATACGATTATACGAGTAAAATACATGGTTATTATTTATCAAATGCGATTTAAATATTATTTCACAAATACAATTAGATGGTGATATAGCTATATAGAATTATATATGGTATTAGTTATTCAAAGTATTTAGTACTAATACGACCTATAATTAATTAGGTTGCACTCGGACGTTTTCGTGACGCATTTTCATTCTGTGATTTACTTTGTTGATTCATTCACTCGATGTGAGTTTATAGCCCCTCTTTCACTTGTTTTACATTTACTTTACAAATCTCGGGGGAGAATACATGCTCGTTACAACTTGTTTACATATTCATTTACAATCTCTTTTACATACTCTTATGCATACTTGATACATACTTGATTTCGTAACTTGGTTACAAACTGTTTACATACTCATTGCGAACTCGTTATAACTTTGTTATACACTCATTTGCATATCTCACGATGAGATACAATACTTGATTTTACTTATGGACGCAACAACTATACTTTACTCTTATGATTACGGATTAGCTTAAGTTGCATGAACTGTAAATTACTCGGAGGGTAAGCGAGAATGTTATAAAATAGATCTATTCGGGATTGACAATCCCCGTTCGGGTGATTAGCTATCACTAGACAAACGAACGTTATACCATGTCGGAGCACGACTGAATTGGTGTCTACAGGGCCAACAACTACATACTCATGAACTCTTATTGTGCCTTGAATAAAGTGGCATACATATAAGTCTATGTCGCAGTTTCATGAACTTAGGGGTGCAATCGTAATCACACATAGTGACTATTATATTGGATACAATGGTCATGCATACTTTACAAACGCTTTATTCCAACTATACTCAACTTTTTGTGACTATCGTATGGGATACAATAGTCATGCACATCTTTGATTTTAACATTTATGCATAGTAATTTTGGTAACTATTATAATGATTGAAATGGTCATATACTCTTTACAAATCTTTGATCCAACATTTGTACTTACAAAAATTTATGAACTCGCCAACTTTATGTTGACACTTTTAAGCATGTTTTTCTCAAGTGAATTAGATGGTTTACATACATGATGTGCATTGGAGTCTAGACTATACAATACTACATTCATAGATTTCTACAAACAAATCTCGTTGTATTATTTTAGTCTTACATTATTGATGCAAACTTTGGGACCAACGTTACAACAAATTCAGATTTTGGTTAATTCAACGAGATCACTTTTCAAACGACTCATTTAGAGGTCGTTCTCTCATATCTTGTGCAATATACTTATGAAGTAACACTCCCGGACACTATTCCCTTGTGACCCAATTTGGGGGTGTTACAAAATAAGACAACCAACCCTTCTCCATTGTGGAGAAGGGGTATTTATACTACCTAGCTAATACTTGGATACCTAGGATAGTAACATGGGTCGGGCTTAGGTTTTGGTTTGGCTTAAGCCCGATACACGTACAATATTAGATTAACTAACGAGCCCGATACCCGTAACTTAGCCTAATACAACATATATTTATTAAAGACCGACCTTCCATGATTAGTAGCTGATCATCCTTGTTTGACTCAATACTTTGAGGCTAACACACCACCTGAACCACATGCTACACAAAGAGAAGGAAAGGGCATTGCTACTGATGAACAACCTGAATCCCCACCAAAGCTTGTACCTGCATCAAAGGAAGTTCATCCTGATCATGTTGCTCTAATACTTGTGCCTTATGAAATAAATGGAAAAAAGTTCCAGCTTACTGAGGAGCAAATACAAGCTCATATGGACAAAGAATAAAGGATCAAGAAAAAGGCTGAAGAAGCTAAGTTACTAGAAATGACCAAGTCTGAGCTAATTAAAGTAGTTCATGAAGAAGCTGAAAAAGCCAGATATAATCCTAAGACCATTAAAAGTGCCAAAGGTGGTGAGCATTTTAAGAAGATTCAGGATGCTGAACACTAAGTCCACAAGAGAGAGCACTCTCATAAAGTTAAGAAAGCAATGGAGCTCAAAAAGAAGAGACTTGAGCAGTATATGTGGACCGCATCCAGCAAACTCAGAGTTAAACCAATTACAAATGTCAAGATTCACCCCAACTCAAAACCTGTAGTACTCATTGTCTACAGAGCAAATGATAGAAGAAACTTTCAAGTGCATAATCCCTTCAAGTTTGTAGATTTTAGAGTCACTAAGTTAGATGAACTAGGCCAAATCATTTAGAAGAAAAAGAACAAGATTGTTGGTGAACTGACTGAAAAGCTTAAAATTCAGTCAGCTCTTCCATCCCCTGCTCCTGAACAAGTATCCTCCCAACTCTTAGGAAGAAAAAGAACAATAATAGAGCTAGAACCTGAAATTCACATTCTTGCCTTGGAATGTAACATGAGTCTCCCTGAAGGTGTGCCATTTGTAAACAACATGGTGATCAAAGAACCTGAGTATGGGATGTTCTTTATTGATGTCTTTGGTGATGAAGCCTTCCAAAGATGGAGTGACATCAACAAAGTAGGAGTTGAGACTCTGATAACCTATCTTGTGATGGCCTCAAACATCACAATCCCTAAAAACATAAGGTTCTGTCAGAAGCTAAGGGAGTTAATTGTAAAGCACCCTGATCAAGAAAAGCTAAAATCAAATAGGGTGAAGTTGGAAGATGTAGGATACAAGTTGGACTGAGTACCTATGTCACATTTTAATTATCTTTTGTAATAGATTGGTAGGACAATGTAATCCCCAATTAATGAAGTACTTTTAAGTTACAAGTATCCCTCACTTGCTTTCTAAACTCAGTGTGAGAAGAAGATGTGTTTACTCACTCACACTGAAAAACACTTAGGCTATTTTTATATCTAAATACGGGGAGATTGTTAGGCCTATTCAGTGCCTAATGATCTTTCACTTAGGATTTAAATACAAAATATCCTAAGAGTTAAATAACCTTTAACATTTCAAGGTCACTGAGTGAATAGTCACTCGGTGAGTTGCCTTCAAGATGCTTAACCTGAGTCTACAAGAAAGACTCTAGCATTTAGTGAGGTGGTTCTCAGTGAATGAAGCCTAAGCCAAAGAAGAAGGTGATGGGTTCAGTGAGTTGTGACAATAGACTCACTGAACCCCATACGATCTCCAATAACTAGAAGACCCTAAAGACAAGAGCCTAAAGAATAGGCGGGATAATTTGAAATGGATAAGTCCAAGCTCTTATCCACTTCAATACAAACTATCCTGAATATGGTATGAAGACAAGGTCAGTGTCAGCACTGACCTTATAAAGTGTGTTTGTCCCATACTTAGAATATAATTATAATAGAGACAAAGATGTACAATATGTACTAGCCTATCAGCATTGGGACACGCACTTATCACCCATGTGGGTGCTACCCTACCTAAGTAGTATAAATAGAACTCTTGTAAAAAGGAGTAGGTTTAAGTTTGTGCATGCAAAGTCTTAACTTTCACAAACACCTACTCCTCCAATATCTATTAGGTCCTTCAACAATCTCAGTTGGTTAGCATAATAGTCGACTTTGCATAACACTTTAGGTTTATGCAAAGTTGTTAATGAGGAGATCACACACACATATTGTCATTCAATCCCTATTGTAGTTCCGCATATAATAGGGTATAATTCTTAATAAAAAGAGTTAAACGTTGAAAAGTTATTTTTGTGTCTTTTACTTATTGTCTATCTTACTTGCACAAAACCTTTTCAAAGAACTTAATATATTACTTTACTTTCAAGCCATGAGTTAGTAAATGATAACTTTGTAGTTATTGTTTATCAACTAAGAGGGAACAACAGCTTTAAAACTCGCATCACAAATCACATGTGATTTTAGATTGTCTAAAATTTAATACCCCTAAAAAGGGGGAAAACTTGTCGAAAAATATATAGAAATGCTCGTCTACTGAAGAATAAAAAAAATCTCGTTGTGATGATGTATTTTTTCGTGCAGCGATTTATCATTTATAAAATATTTTAAGAAATAAATATAAACAGTAAGTTTTTTTTCGATAATTGATAAATAACCAGGATTTATACATTTGATTTTAGATTTTTTTTTTTTTAATTTTTATTGAACTCACCCCATAAAAGTATGAGTTGTGATTTTTTCACACTTTTAAAATTTATTGGGACATATTTCATTGTGCTTTAAATTTTTGTACAAAATTCACACGTATTTAATCTGTTTATAATGAGTGTGTAAATCAATCACTCTTTAAAAATACCAGCATGTTATCTGCGCAAAGCAACGGTTTCGAAGAAATTGAAACTAAAACTTAATAAAAATATATCAAAATGGATGTTGACTTAAAAAGCACAAAATTTCAAAAAATATCGTGCAATTAAATCATTAAAAAATATATATATATATATTAATTTAAAAATAAATGTGATTTTTTAATTAAGAAGTGACACGTGTCACTTTAAGATGTGTTTACTTAAAATGAGATTGATGGTTAAGATTGCACATAACAAAAGGTTGTTACATAAAATGAGATGGATGTGTTTATTGTTAAAAATGATATTTTTATAAAAAAAAGTAAAGTTTAAATTTTCAGACTTTTTAAATATGAAATTGTGGCAAATGCTATAGATAAATAGATTTCTTAATTTTGTGGAAATAAAATAAGGAGTAATAAAAATAGAGGTTGAATATAACAAGGTTTTTAACCCGCGCTTCGCTGCGGAGCGCGAGTTTTTATGTTATCAAACCTTTCTATGAAAAGTGATGTAACATGAATGCAGTAGCAACAAAGACACTGAATTGTGAAACATTCATTATGTAATAGAAATTTATACATGTATCTGTATCGTCCAACTACATAAATGTTTAAATAAACCAATTGTCATTGCCATGTATATTAACTATGTATAGCAGCTTGTTTTCGCTCACTTGTGTACCGTTATGTCTCGGATGCACCACCATCGTGAGAGCTACTGATTCGTGGTATAGTACACACTTATATAGCAACCCTAATACAGATCCTGACCGAATGCCCTTGACCAAGGCAAAAGCAGTTTACAAACTCCAAACCATTATTTATCCTTAGCTTTTTAACCGTCCTCCCAATCTGATTCTCTACTAACTGCTTCCACTCTTTAAACTTTCTAAATGCCTCCTGTTTAAACCTGAGAATATAAACCCATACCCTCCTGGAATAATCATCAACAACAGATAAGAAATACCTCTTACCTCCCAGTGATTCTACCTAAGACGGACCCCATAAGTTTGAATAAACATAGTCTATCACTCCTTGAGTAGTGTGCCTTCCTACACCAAAATAGACTCGATGTGACTTTCCCATATAATTCTTATAAAAATCGAGCTTACCCAAACTCTTCTTGCCAAACAGCTCCTATTTTTCCAGCATCTATAGTCTCACCTCACTAATATGTCTTAGTCTTATGTGCCAAACATGTGCAAGACTATCTTTTTCTTCAACACTAGCATTAAGCTGATCTGCTATTGCATGGCCATCCAAAGAGTATACGCAATTATCACTTCAAGTTCCAAATAAAACAACCTGGAACCATTAATCACCTTTATTTTGCCCGACTGCAATTTTACGGTATATCCCTCTTTTTTAAGAGTCCCTGGCGATATCAAGTTTCATTTCAATTCAGGAATATACCTGACATTGTGTAACACAAAACTTGACCCATCTTTCAGGTGTACCCTTACCTTTCCAATACCTATGATCTTGCGCTCCCTGTTGTCACCCAAAAGTACCCTGCCCCCATCGCATTCCAGAAAATCAAAAAATAAATCTAACTTGGGTGTCCTGTGGTATGAACCTCCTGAATCCATGATCCAATCTAGCATAGCCTCTGCACCCATCACCATCATTACCTCAGAACCGTCATAAATCGAACCACTAGAGCTTGGTTGATCATCATTCTCGACGTAACCTGTTGACTTCTTACGATTATTCTTCGAACAGTTTCTCTTCAAGTGATCATCAGATTGGAAAATATATCACTTGAGTCATCCACCTCGAGACTTTGATCTAGACTTTCCCCTTGATTGATGTGAATCCATGCGATCAATTCTTCCCCTCATGTATAACCCTTCACCATCACCCCCCTTCGCCTTAGACCTTTCTATGATTTCCTTTGAATTTAGTGTGGCCATCACGTCCTCCAAAGTTAAAGCTTCCTGTCCATAGAGCAAGGTATCCACAAAGTGTTCGTATGATGCTGGTAAAGAAGTGAGTAATAATAAAGCAAGATCTTCATCCTTGAATTTTACCTCAATATTTGCTAAATCAAGAACAATTTTGTTGAACTCGTCTATATGCTCGGAAATCTTTCGTCTAGCCGGCATGTAGAATGTATACAACTTCTTCTTCAGGTACAGCTTGTTGGCCAAGGACTTTGTCATGTACAAATTCTTAAGCTTGGTCCAAACCCCTGCTGTAGTCGTCTCCCCGGTAACCTCTCTCAGAACCTTGTTACCTAAACACAAAATCACGGCACTGTGAGCTTTCTTGTTTAGCTCAGCTTTCGCTTTAGCTTCCATATCCGTAAGTAAAACCTCCAGAGCTGCTTCACATCCATGTTGGATTAATAAATCACGCATCTTAACTCTCCATAACCCGAAATCACCAGTTCCATTAAATTTCTCGATGTCAAATTTGGCTTCCGTCATTCTTTATCCCTTCGTTGATTTGCTAAACCTTGTGATAAAATGCTCACAATCACAAAGCAACAAAGTCCCTTTGTGCAAAATCCCTCTAAAGTAATAATCCTTTTATTTAAGAACTAATTCTTAAAAACAATATTTAAAACTGAATACATGCTTTTATCAAAACCTGGCCCAATATTTAAAACTGATTAAAGGCTTTTATCATAACCTAGCCTAATATACTCTTAAAGAAAAACCCTTAATTATGTAGTTGACTTTAGATAGCAGCCAACAACAACCTACCGTTTCTTTTTCCTACTTTAACGCCGGCGATAGAAAAGAAAAACAAACGATACTTGTCGATCTTCAATAATTGAAAAACAACAAACCCTTTTCAGTTGATAACCTTGCTGCTCCTTGACGTTCAAAAAAAACTAGAACACCGAAACCCTTTGTTGTCGATTACCTAGTAGCCCAAAGAGAATATAGCTTATTGCTCCTTCTGAAAAAACAAACAACAAAGACCCTTCAAGATCGATCCTAGATAACCAGCAAAACCTGCGAACCCGAGCTCTGATACCACTTGTAGGAATTTAACAGCCTATACCCTGATTACTAGAGTGGAATGACTATGATCTCGAAGATGAAACATACATAGCAGATTATGTATAACAGAAAAGAAGAAAAAGAGCACAAATAATAACCCTAACCAAATGATTAGATTGAAAGAATGAAGTACTAAGACCCCTCCCCCTTACCTCCTTTTATAAAGATGAGGGGGGAGAACAAACCGACTCCAACAAAGACTATAGAGTCGGTTGAAAACATATACCAAAAACAGAGCATCGGTATGTCTCTTATTCCTACTTGACGAATAACTAAACATGACACATAACCCCCAAGACTTAAACACAAGCTAAAATAAAGACTAAACATAACAATAGGTTCTTAGCATGTTAAAATATGGAAGTTTAGGTTTTTATAAGAAAATTATCAAACTAATATTCTTTTGAGCAGTAGAAACTAGAAAGAACACAAAAGAAAAAGATCCAATAAACTGTCAGAAGCAACATGGCTCAAATGCACCAAGTAAAGTTTTATGCAATAAGAAACATAGGTTTCAATATAATAATGGTAAATACACCATAAAGAGAGTCTAAATAAAAAAATCTCTTGTAGAATTAAACACGCTGGATTTTAAAAAAAGATAAAGAGGTTCAACCGTCCAACAGTTGTCATAATACATTTAGCATGTGATTTAAATACACCAAGGAACTATAATCACAACATATCTATAAAACCACGGGGTGTATTTTTACCTTGGAACCATGGTCAAAAGGTAAACCGTTCTTATTCTAACAAGATAATTTTTAAATTTAGTATTTCAAAGTGCTTTTGTTGTATATGACAAACTACATGAAATGACCTAAACTTACATTCTGGTGAAGGAAAAAAAGAAAAAAAAGGTTCCTACACATGACTAACAAATTCATATTTTTGTGTAATAGGACTAATGTTGAGACTGTTTAAGAAATTACAAAGATCAGTTAGTGGCTATTGGTGGTTTTTGATTGGTGGTGGTATATTGTCGAAATTTAAATTTGAAAAGCTGGTTGTTGTGAATAAACCTAAGAGTTGTTGTTAGCAAAAACCCTTTATTCGAACATTATAAACATATATCAACTACGAACACCCGTTAATGTTCAAACTTCAATGAAAGTAAATCTAATGTCAAATACTGTAATTCTATTCGGCATAATCATTTATTTATGAGCTAATATATGATTATGTGGTACATGTGGGAAAACTTGCAGGTTGGTCTAGTCATGTTTTAGGCAACTAAAAGGCTGAAACAATTTCTATCCAAATATTTTTTGAAAAAGTGGTTCAAATTATATTATCACAAACCCTCATTCCAATATTAACACAACCCAAATCGACTAATTTTTGTATAAACTAAGGGTGTAAAAAAGCTAACTATGTCGAGCCTTCCCCCATGAGTTGCTATTCTATGATGCTAGTTTAGGTCTTTTAATTCGGTGACCTGTTTCTTTCAAGAAAATATATGTTTGATTAGGAGGAAATTCCATGTCAGAATATGGTTATTGTTACCTCTAGCCGACCCCCAAAAACATCGGTTAGTTGTTTCACATGCGCCTATCTTAACTTGTTGCTCGATGGTTGTACTAAAATACTTTTATAAAGTTTGAATTATAGAAATCATAACTATAAAGTTCACTAAATGTTATGATTTAGTGAAATCCTAAAAAAGGGTTCATGCAAGTTTGCACTAATTAAGGTCAAAATCACCAACAAGATCAAATCAGAATTAACTTATCAAGGTCTACATACAAGTCCAATTAGCGACTTCCAACATACATGTCCAATTAGTGGCTTCCGACATACAAGCCCAATTAGTGACTTCCAGTGGAAAAGGTTCAATCAAGTTTGCATTCCAAAAGAAAATTCCCAAGATCAAACTACAAACCCTTATGATTGACATATGTTGAGATTTCAGACTAGTTTGCATAACTAAAGGAAAATAAATCTACCATGGACGTCTCTCATTTGCAATATAAATAGCAAGATCAAACCATAATAGAACTATTCCTTTATTGTCATTACTGAGTAAAGAAGTTGTAATCATGTTGTTGGATATTGAGTTGACTCAACCATGATGAAGCAGCGCTCCCCAAATCCTCAAACTTTTCGACATCATCTTTGTGACTACTCCACACATCTCCTAGCATCTTGTATGTTGTTAGCCCAAATGGACTAAGATCCAACACTTGTCCATTCTCATTGTTTTCAACACATTCTTCTTTATTGTTGTATGCTACATTAGCCAAGAATCATAAGACAAAACTAGCCTATTAGTTACCAGATAACTAATATAGATGACATACTCTTACACATATACATTCAATATTGATAATGTACAAATTACAAAACAACATGAAATAATGTGAAACATACAAGATATAAACTCTTGATGATATAAATTACCTTTGAAAGAGTTTGATAAAGTATGGAAGGTGAGGAAACAAGTGCATAGGTCTTTGGTAATGTTAATCTTTTGGGGGATATGACAAATAGGGTACCTGTATAAGAAAGCATATGAATCATCTTTTTTAAAACAGCTGAATCTTTATCGAATAGAAGTATAATACTATCAAATGAACTCTATGTTAACAAACTTGTCATAGATGAATTGTCGATACTCAGTGGCGACTAATGCTAACTGAAAAACTAATTAATATATCAAACTATTGTTGATTCCTTAAAAAATGAAAGAAAACCAAGTGCGCGGATGACTTGT
>BQNB010102012.1:0-24344 GCA_026074375.1 Tanacetum coccineum
AAAGAACTTCCTCTCTGATGATAACGAGGGAAGAATGGTCGAGAAGAGTTTTCTTGAAATACAAGGAACGTTTTTGGTGAAAATACATGATAATACGTTCAATGGGATAATTGGAGAAAACGCGTTTAAACACATTGAAAATTTTCTCAAAGTAGTTAGGCCACTCAAAATAAAAGGGCTGAGACAGGATCGATTTAGGCTTAGCGTCTTCCCTATCTCACTCGCAGGTGCCGCAAGTGAATGATTTAAAAAGGATTGTATTGGCTCAGTTACTACTTGGGAAGATTTGGTAGAAAAGTTCGTACAAAAATTCTACCAACTTTCTGATAACAATGAAGAGATGGAAACTGATGAAGATGATGACCTCAACGATATTGCTAACATCTTTAAGATCGAAGGCAACTTATTTGACTTTGAGACACCCTTGTGTAAAGCATTCAATGAATTCAACTATCTCCTTAAAATCGACATGAATCTGTTTACTTTCGATATCAAAGGAATCAAGAGGAGTATGAGTTAAATAATAATATGACGGGGGATCTTAAGGAATCATGGTAAGATAACGGGGTACCATATCAGAATCAAGACATACGAGGAGTATGAGTTGAATAATAATATGACGGGTGATCTTGAGGAACCATGGTCAGATAACGGGGTACCATATCAACTGTGTGATCATATATGCGAACCATATCGTTTTAAGAATGGAAAGACTAAATGGCCTACGTGTAGTTCAGATATTGATGGGTTCCGTAACGATTGAGAACTACCCGAGATGGTTCAAATTGGATGTATGACTTATTTTCAGGATCAAAAATGGTATGATGAATTGACTGATGGAAAGCCGAAAGAAGAAGCTGTGGAAACTAGAAAGGGGTTGAATAGTTTTTACCGTTTTAAAATTAAAACTTAGATTGTCGACTTATGTGAATTCAAGAGATATACTGAGAACTTCCACAAACTAGATTATGGTGTATTAGTAAAACTAGAAGAATGTTGGTGGAAAGTAAATGCTCATGAAAACGCCCCATTCGCTCGATGGGAAAATCACAACTAGGGACCGTATGCGAACGCCAAAACTGAAAAGGATTATGACCCTTATCTTGATATTAACTGAATTTTTGGTAGGAATCATAGAGCAAACAACACCGGTAATACTCAAGATAATAAAGAACATCATGATCCATCAATCTACAATATTTAAAGATTCAAGATGATGAAATACTCATTCGATGTTGATGATGAGTATGTTGCCATTAAAGAACACGAGCACTCCGACCACTCAAGAACCAACGTTGATGCATGTCAAGCTTATCGAGAACTTTTTCGCATTATGGATGAGGGATGGCTCCTGACAAAGGGAAATGAGTAAAAGAAGCTAAAGAAAAAGTCTAACTTAAAGACTCTCACAAAAACAAAAGTGCTTCCCAGGAGACAACCTAGATTGTTATTTATTTTTATCGAGTATGTCTTCCCAGACATCAATATGGTGTATCCGCTCCATACCATATGTCGTATTGAATGTCTGGACGTTATTAGTCCTTTATTTTTATGCACTTTAAACATTATTGTCAGTTCTGTCTATACGGCGTATTCATGCACATGATACGGCGTATCTGGAAGAATGACCCGTATAGATACTTTTACAGGTCTCCATACGGCATATTCCAGTTTATGGATACAACGTATTGGTCCCTTGTATAGTTTATTGTTTTTATTATTTATTAACCGTAGAATACCCGAGATAGAATTTTGCATGGTTTTTCCTAAATTTTGCATAAGACCTCGCTGCAAAGAAATCAACAATGTTGGTGAAGTATTGACCATCTGGAATCCTATGTGTGTTATAGTTATGTTGGTATCCAGACGTACTTACAACATACATTCTTGCTCATTAAATCTACGTGGAGAATCTACCGAGCAAATATTAAGGGAGTTTCTCATTCTAATTCTTTTAATTTCCTATTTTTAATGTTTTATCTATAAAACGAGGACGTTATATTCAAGTGGGGGTGGGAATTAGAATGCTTACTTGTCCTATTTTTCACACTAAAATGTTTAATTATGCTCAAATTTAAAAAAAAAATCAAACTTTTATATTTTTCTTATAAAATTGAACTTATCTTTTTTATAAACTTTTGTGAAACTACTGTGGGGGGGGGGGGGGGGGTTACATAAACCCGGCACAATAACCCTTATTAGATATTATGAGGATTTAACCTTATCCGTTTCCAAATGTTTACCCAAATTCCACAAAAATATAAGTGTGTCGATGATGTTGTAGACTTTAGAACTTGGCTTATGATGTGGGTCTCGTAAGACTTCAACATGAAGTTTTACAACTCCCTAGACAGAGTACCTAACCGTTGTAGTAGTAGTAGTATAGGCAAAACTCGGGGGTTGTTATCGTTCTATAGGGGAATAGGTTGGGAAGGATTGATCACGGTCTAACAGACTTCTAGGGGTTGAGAGAAGATTATTTTTGTGTTTTTATATTTTATGGAAAGCAGTAATCAATGGTTTTGAGAGGTTGGTTTGATAAACTATTAAACTAAACTATTGATAAACTAATCTACTGTTGATAACTATATGATATAATTAATTTACTTAATCATGCATACTTATCAGATGTACTCCTAATCATGTCGCCTGGTCAACACTTGTGAGTAATGTGTAAGTATTTCCTAGGTCATGAACAAATTACATGAATCCGTCGTCTATTTAATATTTTGTTAAGGCAATGCATAAGTAAGGTAGTATGAAGACTAATACAAGGCCCCTAAGAGTATATTAAATGCATGTGAAATACCTTAAGAGGGATCAACCACATAAGGGGCAAGGTAGTATGAAGACTATTACCCTATGGTATCCTTTCTACGCACTCGTGTTTCCCTAGATGTGTCAACAGCGATACAAACAAAAGCTGGTTTTCTAAGGCCTAACGCACACATTCATCAACAAGAAGCGCCATAAAAGGATCTACAATCCGAACTTTCATGCAATCATAAGCAAATACAAAGGAGGGTTTAGCCTCGCATGTTATAAAGGAAGTAAGAAGATAAATCAATCACACAACACATAGACATATTGAATGATTAATGATAAATAACCTCACTTAAATTAAAACAAGGATCCAAGGTAGTACAATAGGGTTTTGAGGCCATAAATATGACCTATGAAGCTGCTACAAGGACTAGGGTTCATCTCCCTAAGTTATACAAAGTTATCCCAAAAGTTACACTCTAAAACCCTAAAAACGGTTTTGTATATATAGGCATAGTCGAGCGACGCCTCTCATGATGATCTGACGCCGTCGCCACAATAACGGAATAGGAGTCACTTTAAGTCAGCTACATTGTGACGCCATCGCCAATATCCAAACATCGTCACCATATAGATCACAATGGCGTCACTTTATGCCTTCGACGTCGTCTCCATGCTCTGTAAACAATACTTCCTGGTGAATCTTGGGGCAAGTCCGTAATCTCGTCTGTTTCTTCTCCAAATAAGCCCAAGTCACGTGTATTTCCTCCAAATGTCATCCAAGTGCTAAAAATACAAAAACAAACGATTAAGCACATAATCTGGGCATATTTGCATGATTTAAGGGGTTAAATGACCCCAAAATAGTGTATAAAATGACACCTTATTAAATACCCCTACACTTGAGATTTGCTTTTCCTCAAGCAAATGGGCTTTTCTACCTAGACAATAGCAATATGAGGGTCATTTAACCTACTCTTCAAAGTATTTTATAACACAACCTTCTAGACCTCGTAATTAAAAGCACGGAAAGCATACACTAGCACCTCACATAAGTGTTTGGGATTCTCTCTTTCACTCAGGTGTATAATAAATTATAACATAATGGGGAAATGGAAAATCAGCACTCATTACCTGTCATATCATATAAATTACCATAGGCTTGGTAAAGGATCAAACCTCCACCGTTGGGCGCAAGCATTATTCATTACTATCTAAGAGGTCTTTTAAAGCGTTGTGGGGTGTAGGTGTAAGATAACATATAATGGAAACAAAAACGGATGGGATACATTTAGGTGGCTTTGAGTGAATTTAGAGTGGATGGGTTAGCTAATTATTTATAAGAATACACGTTAGTTTGGTTGCTAAGCCAAGAACTCGGATATCCGGTACCTGCACATATACAAACAAAAACAAGCATATATATTGCATTTTTCACACGTTTTTTGGTTATTTGGGCTCGTTTTTCATGGTAAAAGGTATGTATAAAATAGCAAATACCAATATATAATTTTTTTCGTACAATTTTGCCCTGCCATTGCTTAAACATATAATACATCATGGGGGTTTATAGATGCACCCCTACACATTAACTTTTACATACTTTACAAGTGAACTATTCTATGACCCGAATTGAGGTGGATCAACATAACATGGAGATCATTTGACAAACATATGGGGGTATTGATTTAACTTTTTTCCCCATTATTCTACGAAATAAATACTACCATGAATCCTAATCGTCCCAAAATTGTATTTACAAGGATAAGGACTTAGCAATCGTGTACTCAATAATTAACTTGTGTTAAAACAATAATGTACTAAAAGCGAGTACATACAAGGCAGGCTAAGGCGATTCGGGTGTAACGATTAGTTTAAGGGTGTCAATGCTCTTCATTAATAGTTCGGCTTAACCATAAAATTACGAGAACTGTGAAGAAGGATAGGCTCGGAGGGGTGTACTAGGGGTATCCTGCACTAAAAATGTGTGCATGGCAAGGGTGTGGGATAGTTATATAGTCAATGTGACCATAATAACAATTACAGGTTTAAAACATGTGTTAATCCTAGTGCCTCTTATCTAGAAAATCCTAATACTCATTATGCGGTCTTAGGATGCATCACAAAAACAAGTTTAAGAATTTAATATACTATCGGTACACTCATATAATTTAATACCGATACCAATGCTCTAGAAAAAGTAACAAAGACCATACGTACACATCTGTAACGACGGAATAGACACATATGACTACATTTGAACCTTAACTCGAGAAAGCTAAAGGTATAAAATATCTTGGATATCAATAATGGATACCCGAATTCCTAAAGATCTAAAGGCGAACCTCACATTTTTGAGGTGAATTTTGAGGGTTTTTGTGCTAGTCATACACATTCCTATCCATGAGACGTTATTAATACTCGGTTTTCATCGGTATGTGTCATAAAAAATTTTATATTTTGGTCAAAATTACCTTTTTTATGCTATGTTTCGATATATTACCCATCATTTTAAGGAATAAAGCAAATGGCAAATAAAGGAATAGTTTCTAAGGCTTATTTCCCCCTACACTTAAGTTGAACATTGTCTCCAATGTTCTATAGAAGTACCCGTAAAAACGAATAAAGGGAAAAGAAAACAAGTAAAAGAAACTAGTACTCCACTGGTTTGCTCAATAATGGAGAAGAAACATGCGAGAACTGGCTAAATCGTCCTCCAAGAGTCATCTAATGAAAACATCCTAAGATCTTCTAAGCTTCTTCTTGTCAAATATAACATGTAAATCAAAGACAAAGACAACTACACCAAGCGTAAAATCCACGGGTGAATAATAAATACAACCTCATTAACTAAGTTTAGACTCTAGGAAAGCAATAAAGATAGGAGGAATGTGTTAACGTGATTGTGGTTTTCTGCAGGTTTTTAGAAAACTTACAAATTCCGGAAATTATACAAGATTAATTTCTCAAAAATTAATTAAAAATCGAATTTTCTTGTAGCAGGCCTGGTGACGCCATCAGGATTAATCTTGACGCCGTCTTCAGGGTCCGTAAAGAATTTTTTTTCTTTCTTCAAAAATTCCTGCACGCAAGTTCCCATTAGTTATTTTCTACAAAATTTACTACAAAAACCACAAAAATAGTTAACACAATCATATGACTCAAAACAAACACACAAGACACACAAGACACTCTCAATATGCAAGAAAATAATAGATTAGGTTGCCTTCCAATAAGCGCTTGTTTTTGTTCGAGTCACGAGCCTGACTCTACGCTTATTTGACGCGTAAAGGGTGGGTCTCCCCTACACTTAAGGTTAAGTGCGGGTGATAGTAGCGATACACACCATTGTTGTGAGAAGGGGTCACATGCTGAAAAATTAGTTGTTGAATTATATGTTCTATCGAATGCTTGGATCCATTCTTTAGACAAATTACATGGGTCATCTTTGACTAGGAGCTGGGTCATTGGGCGTGCGATTTATGAGAAGTCTTTTATGAATCTTCTATAAAAACCAGCATGTCCTAGAAAGCTTCGAATGGCTTTCACATTCGTAGGTGTTAGGATATCATTTCATCACCTCAAACACAAAAATAAGAAAAATAGATTTTAGAGAGAGAAAGTAAAAACAAAGAAAAATGGTTACTAGTTCATAAAAGAAAAAGGAGAAGCAACACCCTCTCCACACTTGGAGAGGGCATTATATAGTTACAAGAAAGGGCTATTCTTGTGTGCTTTGAGTTGGGCCGGATCTTAACACAAATGGGCTTGAGCCCGACAACTAGGGCCCATAGCGTAATAAATTTCCCGTAAACTACGATTTACTTATACAAGACTCAGGAATATTTAATGACCATTACTTTAATAAATACACGGCTAACAATCTCCCCCTAAGGGGTGGTCATTCAATTGTGGATCCTTCTTGTGATGTCTTGAGTCTTGGAGCCTTGTATTCTTGGGAATTCTTTTTGACATTCCATTTGTATGCTTGTGATCATGGATCTTGATCTTTAACTTGATATTCTTTGCAAAGTATTGATTATCGTGGTCTTTGGCCTTGATTGGTCTTGACTACTGAGATCTCTAAATCTTTATCCTTGTTTCTTTATGCCGCCTTGCGATCTTGTGTCTCCACCCTCATGCTCAAGATCTTGAAAGCTTTGCTAACAATCTCCCTCAACATTTTCTTTTTCACATTATTACTTGGACCATAAAAAAAACAATGTCTTATGAGGAAGTGCTTGTTCATCTGAGATTGCGGGGAAGACTTTGATAGATTGAGCTTTATCCTGTATTAATCTTTGTGGATTGAGGCCATGAGGGTCTTGAATCTTGACTCGTCATGGACTAGAAGCTGCTACCGTCAGGAAAACCTGCAAATATAGGTTAGAGATAAACATATATGGACGAAAGTGTCTTTGTCATTTCGTCGAATATGGTTGCAATAACCACGGTTCCCCGTTAATCAGTATAAATACTGCCTGTGATCAGGTAGAATTCAAAAGAAATCTCCTTGACAGGGTTTCCGCAGAGCACTAGACGTTTCGTTACCGGAGTGTCTCAAAAAGCAGACAACACAGTAAGAGTGAATTCAGATAGTTATTTCTTTCTGATTTGAGTCGTCAATTCATTTTCCGGACAAGTTTGATTCATATAGAATCGGCACTATGTTTCTTTCCAGTTGACACAAGTTTGATTCATATAGAATCTCGCAAGTCACCTACCAAAGAGCTTGATAGATGTTAGTCAAGAAGGATTTCACATCTTCACTGTGAATACTAATGAGTATCACTTTGATGTTTGGCATTATCACAAGGATCAATGCGAGGACTTAATGATACCAAATGTTGTATAATGATTACCACTAAATAAACAACATTTTGTTATTTGGTATTTGTGTCCTAGTGAGATTTTTGATTTGATCTTGTTGCTCTAGGACTCTATAAGTGCTATTTGTTATTTGGTCATCGGAGGTGGAGGCGGACTGCCACCTTTTCAATATCAACGATCTTCGGAATGAGAAAGCCGATAGATATGTGTTGATATCTGTTGAGGAATGATAACAACATCTTTTGAGAAGATTCTGAGTGGCCTAAGGGAGGGTTGTGCATTGCATCACTGGGTCCATTGATGACTTTTACAATATCAGATCATCTTTGTGAATTGACGTTAGATTATGCATTAAACCTCGGTTTCTGTTAAGGTTGTATGGAGGGCTTTTTTTTTTCACCCTTTGTCATTACAATTCTTTTCCATTCTTAACCCCTTCAGGGTTACCGAGACTTCCATGACTAGTACCTTGTTTGGGTTTATTCCGCACTAGCTCCTTCTCAGTAGCACTATTCCCTTATTCTCTCTTTACTCTTTTTTCATCTCCTAGGTCTTACTACTTATCTAAATGGAGTGTTCCTGGTAGATCCCTCGGTCCTGGCTGATCAAGGAAGAATATACCTTAACCTTAAACCGACTTTCACTCCCTGAGAAATAACAGTTGGTGGTCCTTTGAGATATTGCCATGACAGATCCATAAAATCCATTGGATGAAAAATCAATCAACGTGTCTGAGAAATATTTGAGACACATTGAGTATTCCAGGTTACCAAAAAGTTCCCCCTACACATATGCACATTTTATGAAGAGTTTAGAGATGTCGAGGGTTTTGGAAAGCACTTATGATGAAGATCGTATCCATTATTAATCGTATTGATCACATTTTAATCCATAATTCTCCCCTCAAAAATTGCATATGTGTTTACAATTTTTGACAATTAGTGAATTAAAAAACAAGTTAATGGTCCAGAATTCACATGACCGAACAAAGTCTGGGGAGAACAGAATGCATGCGGATGAATTATATTATTCATACTCCCCCTCAATTATAGAATAGATTGAAAACTTGGAGTGGGAGTTTGTTGAGCACACAATTTTGAAAGAATTTGAACATTTCTTTTTGAGGATATCTTGAAAAATTGTGCTCAACAGGAAAATATGCGAGATATATCTTATTTACCATCATTTTCCTTAGTACTTCTCTTGAGCATTCAAAACTTTGAATGTTTATATGACTTTGCTCAAGACCAAGAAGATATGAACTTCCCGTTGATTGATACATGTACATAATATGAAATTTTCTTTCTTTGGAAGAACGAGTCCTAAAGTTGACATTTACTTAAAGTGTAGAGAAAAAAGGGGAAAGGCATGTTTGGAAAGCATTTAATACTTCTCGCTCGAACTTCATGTATTACCTGTGTTAATTTAAATCAACATTTCTAGGTGCGGCAACTGTTATCGGAATGTCGGAGAATGTCGGAGAAGATTCTTTTTGAATTTTGAACTTTTTTTGGATTTTGTATTTTTGTTTTTATGGTTGTATCATTTTTATACTTTTGTTTTTCTTGGTTTTATTGTTTGTATTTTGTTTTTCTGATAAAATATATATACAAAGAATTACCGAGATTTTGCAAGACGTTCAAGTTCTTTAGGAGATAAACTGCGCATACCAAGGCGACGAACCAGATAGTTGAATCGGTCTACTGGAAGAGCTTTGGTGAAGAGGTCGGCCAGTTTTGGTAATCCGTGTTGACAAAATATGTTCCATCGTACCCATTTTCACGTGTTACGTTATGAAATGGTAGCGGACAGCGATGTGTTTTGTTCTTGAGTGTTGGACTGGGTTGCAGGATATGGCTATGGCTGATTTTGAATCACAGTAGATTGGAATCTTGTTGAAGTTAAAGCCATAATCTGTTAACTGTGTCCGCATCCAAAGGACTTGGGCACAGCAAACGGATAGAGACACCATATTCTGTCTTCCGCGGTAGAAAGCGAGTACAGTCTTGTTTCTTTGGGACCAGCTTACCAACTTTTAGGACTAAGAATTGAGCTCCACCGGAAGTACTCTTAAAGGTGTCTTTACATCCAGCTTAATCAGCATTAAAAATCCGGTTAGTTCAATACCAGAATCCTTCGTATACCAAAGACCCATATTAACGGTTCCCCGAAGATAACGAAAGATCCTTTTAACTCCTTGAGGTGCTTCTCGGTGGGCGTAGCCTGGTACCGAGACCATAAACAAGTGCATGATACAATTGTCTGGTTACGAGACGTAAGATACATTAGGGCACCATCATGCTACGATATTTTGTTACATCGACTGGAGACCCATTTTGATCAAGGTCAAGCTTGTCTTTGATCTCCATTGGAGTACCACCGGGATCACAAGATTCATTCCATATTTTTTTAAGGATTTCTAGCACGTAGTTGGACTGGTTTTAAAGATAGCCACGGGGGATGGTTAACTTGTAAACTAAGGAAAAACGTTATTTTCCCCATCATCGACATTTCGAAGCGGCTTTTCATGAGGTCAGAAAATAGTTGGGTATACCTAGGGTGTGTAGAACCAAAGATAATATCATCAACGTAGACCTGTACCACTAAGATGTCATCGTCGAAGCGTCTTATAAACAACGTTGGATCAATTGTGCCTTTGAAGAAGTGATTCTGTAGGAGAAACGTTGACAATTCATCGTACCATGCCCTTGGTGCTTGCTTTAACCCATATAGTGCCTTCTTTAACTTGTAGACAATGCTGCGGGAGCTGGTCATGCATCGATGTAACTTCAGGTTGAACACACGTACACGTCTTTCTTTAACGAACCATGCAAGAAAGCAGTTTTCACGTCCATTTGAAACACAATGAACGATTTGTGTGCAGCATATGCCAAAAATATCCTGATAGCTTCCATTCTAGCAACAGGAGCGAAGGATTCTTCAAAATCTATTCCTTCCTCTTGGCGGTACCCTCTCACAACCAGACGAGTCTTGTTTCGGATGACCGTGTTCTCTTCATCATGCTTGTTTTTGAATAACCATTTCAACGTAAGAGGTTTTATGTTATCCGAAGAGGAAAACTTCACACCCCATACATCAATCCCTTTTGAACTAAAGGATGCTCTTCTTGCATTGATCAATCCATGTAGGGTGGTCATCGCCTTTTTGACAATTTTTGGGTTCACGTGCTTACGTTTAATGCAGTACATGCACATGTCACAATCGGGAGATCGAAGTTGATTCCTTGTCAGACTGGTCGACGAGGGTTCTCGTCACTTGGTTCCAGAGGGTGATCCTTAGTCCATTGAAATTCATGAGGGTATGGTTGGTAAAACGTATGCATGTTCGATGGATCCACATATTGTGAGGATGGAGAATCAGCATCACATGTGGATGGAGTAGCAAAGGGATTTACAAACGTGTTTTCATCGAACATAGCATTTGGAACATTGTCAGCAATTGTTGCGGGTTGATGCTGAACATGTTGATGTGTGTGGAGCTCGTCAACATCCTGTGAAGTATTTGAAAAATTTGTAGCTTGAGAGGATGCAATTATTGGTGTCGGTGTTGTGTCTGCTGTTGTTGTAGTTGCCGTTGGAGTCTGAAGAACTTGAGGTGCTTGAGCAGCCGGAGCAGTTCTTGGAGCAGATGACGGTTGACCACCAATAAAATCATCATACATAGCTTCAAACAGTAAATCCAGATCACCTTCAGTTGGTTTTTGAGTTGTTATTGTTGACGGAGCATAAGTAAAGAACGAAGTCTGGATGATTTGTCCAGAAGTCATGCTTTTGTAGCCCGGGTTTTGAATGCTTTGTTCAAAAGCCATAGCTAAAAGTTCATCAAAATGTCACATTCATTGTCTCCATGATTTTCTTTGTCCTTCGGTTGTAAACCCTGTAAGCACAGGAATCAGCAGAATAACCAATGAAAAAGCCAATATCACCTTTTGCACCAAGCTTCCCAATATCTTCACGATCATTCTTGGGATAACAGAGAGCCCGAATAATGTCGAAGAGAGTATTCCAGTTTTCTGCCGTTAATGAGGTCGTATGGTGTTTTGTTAATCGACGGTGAATGATGGAGCGGTTTTGATGAAGCACGAATAGCAATCGCTTCAGCCTATAAGTCTAACGTGCACGAGAGAAATCACTCTGTTCTAGCGATCTCAATCTTAACGTCCGATTTCTTTGGTTTCACCTATCCCATTTTGTTGAGGTGTTCGGACAAAAGATGCTTGGTGAGAGATGCTAACACTGTCAAAGTATTCTTTAAGCACTTGATTTTTGAATTCTGTGCCATTGTCGGTTCTTATGATATGACAGGTGACTGAAGAAGGACAAGTAATCGCTTCAGGAAGGGTTTTAATCACTTTGGTGCTTCATCTTTTGATACTGAGAAGAAAATGTACCTAAGTGTTACGAGAGTAATCGTCCACAATCACCAAAAACATATCGCTTTCATTATGTTAGCAATTTCATTGGACCACACAATCCATATGAAGAAGGTGTAACCTCTGTTTAGAATTTGGAACTGGTTTGGGTGGGTGAGACGCCCTTTTGCTTTTTCCTTGCTCACATGAGGGACAAAGGTGTTCTTTATGATATTTGAATTTTGGAAGACCGGAGACAAGATCGTTTTTGGCAAGGTCATCTGGATGGTGTCAAAAATTGAGGGGATAAAACGTTGATGCATAACCATGACTTGGTAGAAGTTGCACGAGCCATGAGGCAAATTGGAGATGTAGAGGCCATATCATGGAGATTGTGGTGTAAAGGTTTGTTGAAGGTTTCCTTTTAACAAATAACACCATCTAGTTTTTGACAAAACAAGAGTTCCTTCTTAAAGCAACCTCTAAATCTGAATCACAGAAACTGCCAAACACCGGAATAGATTGTGCCCCACCAACCCCTCTACGAAATAAACCCTGGTGATCAATATATTTCCCCATTGAAGATCACCAAAACCCAAAACTGCAGCAGTATGATCATTTCTAAAGCGGACAGTTCCCAAAAACTTCCAGATGAAATTGATGAGAAGCTTTGTTCCCGGTCCATTATGCTTGGAGCAACCGAGCGCGCACCACAAACAACTTTGGATAACCTGCAAGAAAAGAAGGGGAATTTGGAAATTGTTTGGATTGTAGGTCTTGAAGGGTTAGATAGTACATGGCATTATCACCATTAGAACAGTTCAGATTGATCTCTCAGATTCACATGATGTGATTATTTTTCCTTTAAATGTCAAAAAAAATCTTCAGTTTGGTGACCTACCTAAGGAAAATCTAGGTTTACTAGGCTTAGGTGAAGGGCAAGTCTTTGTTGGACCTACCATATTTGGCTTGTTAACCTTTGGCTTTTGTTTCTTTTAATTTTAGTGTTTGAAAACATTTGCCTTTTTGTTCTTGCCACGAGAATTCAGTCATTCACATAATTAAGCTATCCATACATCATGATTAGCTGTGATTAAACATTGCTACACATAGCACAAATAACTCAGAATTATCATTCGAATATCCAAGCTTAAACGTGTTTACATTCAGCATGGCACATATGTTCTTATTCTAGAAAGCAGTAAATTCCTATGGGTTCTTTATCATACTTCTTTTTTCTTGTGGCAACTACTCTTAGAGAGAAGGGACCCTATCATTCTTTGTATTGCTCCTAGGTTGTGGCCTTCTGGTCTTAGCAGTGTTGTCTACTCCTGTAGAAGATAAACCATTTGAGTCAGAATTAACCTCTTTCTTAGTGACGACATGAGGTTGTGAAACGGTGATTGGATTTGTCCTAACGCTCGCTCTAACTTTGTTAGGGACATACTTTTCTTCCCTAGAAGGCTTGAAAAGGATGAATTCCTAAAACATTCTGGGCAATCACAGTATCATGTTTCAACAATTTTTGATATTTATGAGGTGTGGGTACCGAGTTTGAGTGATCTGGTTTTGACATATCATTCGTTCATCAACCTTTTGAGGAACCGACAGTTTCGATGATGTTGTATGTTCAGTTGAATGCATTTGGTTGTCTCACAACAGGGGGCTTTTTTCTTATAGGTTGCAATGACGGTTTCTTCGGTTGATTACGATCTTGCAAAATTAGTTTTTCATACTCGTACCCTTGGTGGTGTCCACTTGTTCAGAAACTTTATCAAATAACTGGGCTCTTAGCTTAGCATTTTCATAGATGTGTTCTTATAATTTGTTGTGCAAGGTTTTCCCAAAAAAAATTAGTGTTTTAGTTTTGGAGCACGTGTCACAGAGATAGAGTTAAACAGGTTTTTGTATGTGGTCTTAAGATGAGCAATTTCCTTTTCATAATTTACGAACCTGAAACTCTAATTCTACATTCTCATTTCAAGTTTCTGAGGACAAAGGAATCATGGGTATCGTGATACCCATGGAGTATCGTACCTTTTACCCTTTTGGTCTCCCCAACTGAGCTTGCAACCGTTCGGATCTTTTGTTGCATGTCGCATTATATGCTTTATCGTACGAAATTTTGTCATTTATGCATTCTTCACATTTTTGTAACCAAATTATTCAAATTTAGCATATTCATTCTCCTTTCTTTTAAATGATACAATTTTCAATGTGTCTTTCGTAACGGTCAAGTCAGTTTAGAGATTTTGATGAATCTACAACCGATGGGATTTTGCACATATCGACATAATGTCTGATGACAACTGTTCTCAAGAGACGCTTCAATTTCCACTTCAATGTCTTATGCTTTGCAAGAGATTCATCAGCTTCTTTTGTAATGATTTAAAGGTTTCTCGATCATTTTGGATGCTTCTTTCAAAAATTGTATTTCCAAATTTGGAAGTCTAGAAATCCACTTGGGTTGATTGATAGGAAAAATTTCTTCTTTAAAAATTTTGTTAAATATCTCTTGAGGAGGCAACCTGGAACGACCAAGTTGTGTATATCTAAAGTCATTCTATGTTTGACAACACGTAAAGAGTTCAAACTGATGCTTTTACCTCATTTAGATGAATTTTCGTGCAACACTTAAGGTAGTGTCATCAATAATTCTTTATTTGTTTTGAAAATCGATTTTGAAACAGTGGCCGTTTTGTGGAAGCTATTTACAAAATACACCTCTTCTTGTGATTGGCCGTTTGAGAAACAAAAATCCCCGAAAGAAGATTAATCTTTGTATAGTTTGCCGGTTTTATTTCTTTGTTCAGTTGTTTCATTTTTTGGCGACTCTCTTGAGCAAGCTGCAGTGTCTCTTCCGAATCATGCACGACAGGAGGATCATGCTTTTCAAGTAACACTTTTGCCATTATATAAAAATTTGTTTGTTTTCGCTGAGCTTGCTTGAGATAAAAAGGATTTTGATAACCCAAAGCCATTTTCTATTCGGTGTGGTAAAACGAGTCTGGCTTAGGTGAAAGCATGTGCATCGTTTGAATCGATTGACCCGTTTTAACCAAAATATTATCTAATTCCTTTATCTTATTCAAGTTGATTTGTTTTCAAAGAAGCTCATCTTCACGAATTTTGAAATCAGACTTCAACTTTTTCTTTTCTTCAAGAAGAGAAGAAACAGTTGATTTTTCCATTGAAAGCTGTTTACTTAAATTTGAAATTTCCTCATTCAAAGTCGTTATTTGTTTACCGGAACTTAAGTGAAGAGCATTTATCTTTTTAGTAAGACATTGTTCTTGATAAACCGCGACTTTTGTTATCATTCTTTAAGTTTGTCATATTTTTCTTGACTAATTTCAAAACACTTTTCTTGATTTTTATATCTAGCAAGCTCAGTGGTCAAATCAGCATTTGTTTCTTTCATTTTGCGATTGACCGAGTTGACCTTTTCAACTTCAAGTGCCAAATTATTATATAATGATTCAAAGTAAGCACGTGTTTCCTCAACAGTTGCAGGATGTTGATCTACTGTTCCCCCCTCTTGTTCCACACTCGAGATTTCAGAAATAACATTACTATCATTCTGTTGTACTTGGTGTGGTTCAGGAATGGGTTCGAGTAGCTCAGTATACTGCTCCTCTTGAGTAAACATATTAAATATCTCATTATCATAGCAGTTATCATAGTTGTGTACCTCAGCGGATCCGTTCTGAGTCATAGTCGGGGAGCATTGTCAGTCTGAGGTACCCCGATGTCGATTGCTTGCTGAAATTAGCCATAAAAATGCAGTTTGCATTTGACTTCCTCAATTTCATCAAGGTCTGTAGCAGCAGCCATCTAAAATCAAACTCTTCAGCTTGGAGTTGGATTCCTGCTTCTTCCTTTTGAGCAATCAACAACTGAGTCTGAAGATAAGCAGCATCCCTTCTCCTTGGTCTGACTGTACAGTTCCTAGCAAGATGACCCAATCCTCTGCAGTTGTAACACCTTATCTGATTACCATTATTCCCAGTCGCATTACCCTCAGCCCCATTTACTAATGCCGCCCCCCCTCGCTACTCATCCATCACAGCTCCATGTATGCCAGATATACGGGAATGGCAACTTGATAGTTAGTGATATTCCTTGTTGGATGCAGAAACATCTTGTGTCATGCCCATCTTGGTATCAGATCGTCTACACCAAGACTATGTTGTCCACTCGCATGACACAACACACACCTCTTCTCATGTAGTTGTCTGAGAACCCCTAATCCCGCCACACGATAATCCTTCGTACCTACATCTACACCCGCGCGAGCGACCCCACACCGCTCCACTTCGTCATCCGCCCTAACCTGCACTCCTCCCCTTCTAACCGTTTTGCTTACCAAACGGTTTTTGCCACAGCATATTGTCGAAAATGATTCCCACATTGGCTCCAACCATCGCATCTGTCTGTCTTGGACCCATGTTCATAACCGGATGAGCACATCTGTGTCCGATTTTACGAGGGTTCGATGAAATTCTCTGGCTTGTTGTTAGTTTGGTGTTTGAGTAGTTTAGTTTGGATATGCCTTAGTCCATTGAACGAGTGCATGTTCCATTGGGCTTGTGGGATCTGTGATGTCCTTCGGGATTTGGCACGTGGTTGTTGCATGTAGTTATGGTTGAATGATGGTTGTGGGTTATAGTTGTTGTTGATGGGTTGTGGTTGTTGCATGTAGGTACTTGGTGATGGTTGATCTTGGTGAAACACTGGATAGTTGAAAGGATTGTTGGAATTTGCCATGAGTGCTAGCGGATCATGTGTTTTTGCAAGTCGTTCAGCTCTTTGATCATCAACCTCCTTTTGATTGTACTTCAAGAAATCATACAACTGAGTGTAATCTGTCGTATGCAAGTCCTTCGTTTGATGAACAATAGTACATGTCGACTCCATTTGGTTGTAAGTTGTTTAGGAACTTGAGGGATTACTAGCAATCTTTTCTGGGGCGAAAAGTTTGTTTCTCTTAAAATCATTCATCAATTTTTGAGAAACGGTGATAGTAAGACTCAATCGTCCAATTCCCCCATCAGAGGAAGTAAACCTTTCCCTCATTCATTAAACCACTTACCTTTTCTTTGAATTCGTTGTTTATTTACGATGAATTCATTCCCATCTTCATCGTATAGCTCAATCGCGCCATTTTTCATGTCCTTACATACCGAAAATGGTTCGTACCATCTTGACTTTAGTTTCCTGGCGAACATCCTCAAACGTGAGTTAAAGAAAAGTACCTTATCGCCTCTTTCATAGTTATTCGGTGCTTTTATACGTTAGTCGGTGCTTTTATACTTTTATCTTGCCATCTTTTTGTTCTTTCCTTATAGGAGATGGATGATTCGTAAGCATCGAGTCTCAATTCATCCAGCTCATAATCTGTAAGAACCAATTGGCCCCAGCTTTCATAAGGTCTACGTTATAGTTCTTAATGGCCAGTAGGCCTTGTGCTCTAATTCGACAGGAAGATGGCACGCCTTGCCGTAGATTATTCTAAATGGGGTTGTTCCTAAAGGGGTTTTAAACGCTGTCCGAAATGCCCATAATGCATCATCTAATTTGTAGGACCAACCTTTCCTATTGTTTCGGATGGTTTTCTCAAGGATACGTTTTATTACCCGGTTTGTGTTTTTGACCTGCCCGTTTGTCTGAGGGTGATACGTGGTCAAGAATCGGTGAACCACTCCATACCTTTTCATTGCCTTCTCCATTTGGTAGTTGCAGAAATGAGTACCTCTATCACTAATAAGGGCTTTTGGTATTCCAAATCGTGCAAAGAGTCTCTTGAGGAAGTTTACTACGTTCCGAGCATCATTGGTGGGAAAAGCATGAGCCTCTGCCCACTTCGATACGTAGTCGATAGCTACTAGGATGTATTTGTTTCTGTTTGATGAGAGAAAAGGTCCCATAAAGTCCATTCCCCAGACATCGAATATTTCGCTGACTTGGATGTATTTTTGAGGTGTTTCATCCCTTGAGGAGATGTTTCCTGTTCGTTGACATGCATCGTAAACTTGGACCAACTTACGTACATCACGGAATATATGTGACCAATAGAATTCGGCTTCGAAGACCTTTCTTGCAGTAGTGGTGATGCCATGATGCCCTCCAGATGGTCCGCTGTGACATTGTCGAAGGATTTGTGCCGCCTTATCTCCGGACACGCACCTTCGTATGACCGTCTCAGCATACTTGTTTGAATAAGGAAACGCTCATCTAAAAGTAATGCCTTAAATCACTTGAAAGTAAATCTTGCTTCTCTTGACGAGTATGATCGGAAGTGTAAATAACTCGGCTAGCTAATCGTTATCATTCCAATGGTTCTTTTCTTGTTAGAAATTGCCATTAACCTCGCTTCAGAATACGTCCCTTATTTAAAGCCTCTTGTTACCTATTCTAAGATCGGGGTTTCAGTCGGAGAGATGAATCAGCTGCTAGATTTTCGTACCATCTTAACAACGGAGGTCTCGATAATCGAATATCTAACAGTTAAGCAGCAGGATCTATCAAATTAGTAGTGGTTTTGCGTCTTGTTTAGTGGAGAGGTATCGCAAGGCAAAGTGATATGTGAAAATGACGGTCTTAGATAAGACCAAGTATTGATGGAACTTATCGAATGCGAAGACGATAGCCAAAAGCTCCTTTTCGGTAGTTATATAATTCTCTTGAGCTTCATTCATCGTTTTGCTGGCGTAGTGTATGGGTTTGAAATGTTTGTCGATTCTCTGTCCTAGCACTGCTCGGACAGCATAATCACTTGCGTCGCACATGACTTCGAATGCTAATGACCAGTCTGGCTTGGTCATGATTGGTGCTTGCGTCAGTTCACATTTTAACTTATCGAATACTTGGATGCACTTTGTGGAGAAATTAAATAGGGGTCTTTAACTAGGAGCTGGGTCATTGGGCATGCGATTTGTGAGAAATCCTTTATGAATCTTCTATAGATACTAGCATGTCCTAGGAAGCTTCTGATGGATCTCACATTCGTGGGGTATGGTAGTTTGGAGATTGCTTCGATTTTTTCTTTGTCGACCTTATTTCCTGAACCTAAGACCTTATGGCCGAGGACGATCCCTTCTTTTACCATGAAATGGCACTTTTCCTAGTTTAACACAAGGTTGGTTTCCTCGCACCTTTTTACCATTTTTTCAAGGTTTTTTAGGCAGTGGTCGAAAGAGTTACTAAAGATGGAGAAATCGTCCATGAATACCTCCATGCTATCTTCGATAAGCTCATGGAATATGGCTGTCATGTAGCGCTGAAAGGTTGCTGGGGTATTACATAATCCGAAGGGCATTCGTTTATATGCGAAGGTTCCATAAAGGCAGGTGAATGTGGTTTTCTCCTGATCTTCATGACCGATAGGGATTTAAAAGTATCCTGAAAACCCGTCTAGAAAGCAGTAGTAATCATGCCCAACTAGACGTTCGAGCATCTGATCGATAAACGAAAGTGGAAAGTGATCCTTCCGAGTCGCGTTATTTAATTTCTGATAGTCGATACATACGCGCCATCTAGTGACCATCCTTTATGGGATGAGCTCGTCCTTCTCATTCTTTACTACGGTCATCCCTCCCTTTTTTAGGACAACCTGGACAGAACTCACCCAAGGACTGTCAGAGATAGGGTAGATTAATCCTGCGTCAAGGAGCTTTGTGACTTTGTTTTTTACTACCTCTTTGATGTTAGGGTTTACACGTCTTTGAGGTTGCACACTTGGTTTGAACTCGCCTTCCATGAGAATTTTGTGAGTGCAGAAAGAGGATTCGATCCCTTTTATATCTGCAATACTCTAGGCGATTGCCCCTTTATGATTCTTAAGAACCTCGAGAAGCCTGGATTTTTTGGCGGTGGATAATGCGGATGAGATGACCACTGGGAGTTGGTTATTTTCCTGGTAGAAAGCGTACTCAAGGTGTAGGGGTAACTCCTTCAGTTCAAGTTTGGGTGGTTTGACACTTGATGGTTTTAATCTATTCTCTAGGGTCTTCTATTCGAGTGGCTCTATCGGCTCTGTCCCAGGGTAGAAGAAAACTGCATGCACTTTGTTTGAATCTTCCTCTTCTTCTTCAACCCATTTTTCATCATGACTTACTGTGTCGACCCACTATTCTTGGATCATCTTAGCAGTGTGGTCAGCACAGTATAGGTAATCGTCGCGTGAGTGTTTAGATTTTATGGATTTCCTAATGTTGAAGGTAACAGTTTCACTTCCGACTCTTAGACTCAATTTTCCTTCAAAATGATTAGGACTAGCTCGTCTTTGTCCATCTCCAAAACTACGAAGTCAACTGGGAAGATGAACTTGCTTACTTTTACCAATAGATTCTCACAGACCCCGATGGGGTATTTGATAGATCGATCGGCCAGCTGAATACTCATTTTGATTGGTTTAAGTTTAGAAATCCCTAATTGTCGGAAGAGAGAGTGTGGCATGAGATTTATACTTGCTCCTAAATCAGCTAAGGCGTTCTTGACTGCCAGGGGTCCGATAAGACATGGCAGCGTGAAGCTTCGTAGGTCCCCTTCTTTTTGGGGTAGACTCCTTTGGATGATAGCAGAACATTCCTCACTAAGTTTGACCGAGGAGGCTGCTTTTTTAAGTTTTTCCTTATGTGAAAGGAGATCTTTCAAAACCTTGGCTCCTTTTGGCATGTGGATCATGGCTTTTAGGGACAGCAGGTTGATGTGGATCTGTTTGAAAATTAAGAGGAGCCGCTCATCCTCGTCATCCTTTTTCTGCTTCTTTAATCTGGACGGAAAGGGCAGATTGGACGACTTGGAGAGTTGATAAAATATGGATGGCCAAGGGGTAGGTTCTTGTATGATGCTTAGTTCTGCGTCCTCAGGCCCTTCTTTTTTGGTTGCCCCCTTAGTGTGGTTGGCAGATGTTGATTGCGATGGAGCTGGGAAAGGTGGGTCTTGAGTGCTAACTCCTGATCTGGTTGTTATGGCAAAAATTGGTGCTTCAGGTTTAGGAGTTTCGCTTTTCTTGATTATGGAGAGGATTTGGGAGAATTGTTCATGCAATTCTTTATGGTGCTAGTCAAGCATTTCTCTTATACCCTTGGTGTAGGACTTCTTTTGAGCATAAAGTTGGCGAACTCGTCTTCAAACCTACTTCTAATAGTCCATTCAGGGTCATCTTCTCCTTTTTCTTTATGTTTGTTGTTCCCCCATGGTAGGGTATCATCGTTCTGATAGAACCTCAGAAGGGAAGGATCATCATAGATGTCTCCCCCGGGTAGGCATACCTATTCGGCTGGGTCGTTCTATTTGCATTCATTAGCCTCGTGGGATCCTCTGTAGTAGTCGCAAATTAGGTAAGGGTTTTTTAACCCAACCTTTTGACCAGGTGTTTCGAGGTAGGAGATTTGGTTGCAAGCCCTTTTCAGACGTCCCCTTAATGTAGGTTGCATTACCTCCGAAATAGAAGAGACGTTCATGGGTGGTGACAGGTCGTCCCATAGATCGTCTTGGTATTAAACATACTCTTCAATTCGATTCCACCCCTCTTCTTCGGTGAGAGAGTTGAAGCGAAATTGATCAAGTTACCTAAGGTTGTCCTGAGATATGTTGTCGTGAAAGATTTGTACCAGAAGCCATTTCTATATCCCGTGATGGGGAACCTGTTTGATTAAGTCCTGTAAACGGATCCAGGCGATTTTGATGGGTTCGTCGTCCCCTTGTTTGAATCGAATGATTAAATCCCTAAGGGCCGAGGTACGTCCTACGAGAAAGAAGTGGTCAAGGAATCGTGATACGAGCTGATCCCATGTCGTGATTTGAGTGGGAGGTATTCTGTCAAGCCATTCTGCTGCTTTTCCTTTGAGAGAGAAATAGAAGAAGCGTAGCCTAGATGCATCCCTTATGGCTTTGTCAGCTTGTATGTTATCGACGATACTTAAGTAGTGCTTTACATGATGGAGGGGGTCCTCATTTCTCAATCCTTGGAATGTGCATGTTTTTTGAGTTAACTAGATGTCGCGTGAGTCGACGATTCTTCTTGTTTATTCGGTTGGAAGGGTGATTGGGTTTTGGAAACTGGATGGATTAGGGTGGGAATGTTCATGTAGGGTTTTAGGAGGCATTGGCGGGTTGGCTCCAGTATTGTTGGAGGAGGATGCTTCAGCATCAAATAGGTTTCTTCCGGCTATAGCAAGAGATTTGTTGATCCCTTTTGAATAGATCTTACTTAGCTTGTTAAAGCTTGGTTGTGTTGGATAGATCCAAAACAACTATAGTAGAAACTAAAATTGTGAATACTACAAACTATGCGGAACCTAGTTTGCAATACTAAGAAGAACAATGAAACAGTAAAACAAGGTCTTGCTAAACTTTCAATATATTAAACACAATCAAAGTTACAGAATAACCTTGAAACTGTGAATACTAACTATATTTTCTATGAAAACTATATAAAACTTAATATCTAGATCTATGTCGTAGGGTTCCTTTTATACACCAAGGAAACCCTAATGGGCTTACAAAACACGTTACATGATCATGCATATCTATTCCTAATATATCTCATGCATATCACATAAGCAGTACTAACTATTTTAACTAACAGTACTCACTATTATAACTAACAGTACTAATAAACTGACAGTACTAACATTTTGTAGTGGCAGTACTAACTATAACACTAGCAGTACTAACTTAGCTTGGCAGTACTAAGTCTTCTCTTAGCAGTGCTAAGTTGAACTAGCAGTAGAAACTTGTAGAAGCCCTTAATTCCCAACAATCCTCCCCTAAACTTGTGATTTACCTTCAAATCATCAAGTTTCTGAATTTTACCTTCTGTGTTGAGAGGATGCTTCCAAACACTTTATTGTCTTGATCTGTTTGCTTGTATGAAGATTTTCCTTAAAAGTTCATTTGCCATCTCTGAAGATTGTTCGACTAACAGCTTGTTAACCAACATCAACATTAGAACTCCTTTTGACAATAGATAATCTTTTTCTACCAGCATGAAAATATCATGTCCTCTATATGTAGATACATGGTGAACACCACATGTATCATATAACCTCAATGTTAATGGATCATGCATATATCTCTGAAGCTTCCACAAAATATCATCAGTATTAGGTTCAAACAACCTCTTCAATTCAACCCATAATGTTCTTTCTTTGTCATCAGTGGGATCTATTGAACTGAATCTTTCTTTAACCAAACTCCATAACTTATCCATGTCATCTCTATCAAATTTCTTTAACATATCATCAAAAGTCTGATAAGCTTCTATATGGTTTCCAACTCTGATAATTTTGTAATACCTTTTTGTGTCTTCAGAGTAAACCTCTTAGTCTATGATTGGATATTTGACCTGTAAAGCTTCAACATAGACTTCTTCCACTAGAACTACCATCATCATCTGTTGTAAATCCTCTTGTGGAAATTATGTTTCTTCTTCTTCTGGATGTTCTTGAACTAGCCCTGAAGCTTCATTAGTCTTGTGCTTCTTAGAACCTTCATGATCTAATTCTACTTCTGCGGCCCTTTTAGAATTTCCAGTTGTTAATTCAGGAACTGTTTTGTCATCTTCACTCTCTATTGGATGAAAATTTTGTACCCTTTTTATTGTTGTTTCAAACAAAGCCTTGAGCTCATCATAGGAAAGTCTCTTCAATTGCTGCAGAGTGTGACTTCCCATATGCTTGATGTAGTTACACATATAAGTTCTCTGTTGAGCCTGTGTGAGTGGCTTGTTTCTCCTTTCTTCAGCTCTTTGTTGGGCAAAATCTTTCTTTCTCTGGTTGATAAGTTTTGCAAGCAGTCTTGCTTTTTTAGCTTTAGAGTATTTTTCTCTTTCTTTTGCTTGTATCCTTTATGCTAGCTCTTCATCAGCTTCAATTGTAGCTTGCATATCTTCCTATTCTTCAATATTGAAAGAGCTAGCTTCTTCATGCGCTCTAGCAATCCTTTGTCTCTCTGCTGCATCAAACTCTTCTTGTAGCTTTGGAGCTACTTCTTCATCCCTGCTAATTTGAATTTGCTCTCTCTGTTTTATCTTCTTTAGAGACTTAGACTCTTACATAATGGCTTTACCCTTATCCTTTGTTGCAACTGATCCAGGAGTACTAGCTTCTTGAACCATACCAGTAGAACTAACTTGCATTGATACACCAGCAGTACTAACTGATTCTTCAGCAGTACTAATTTCACCACTGCCAGTACTAACTGCCCTCCTTCTTCTAGTATAAGATTGAACATTTACAACTTCCTTTTTTTTCTAGCTGCATCTGCAAGAACCTTAGCTGCACTAAGAACTCTCAAGTGATCTTCAGGTTGATCTTGTTGAGTATGTGCCTCCCCTTGAGCACTGACCTTTGTAGGAGTAACCTGATCCTCA
>BQNB010102013.1:0-24343 GCA_026074375.1 Tanacetum coccineum
AGTGGATTACCCAGAAGTATTGAAGGAAATGTTACTGCCTCGAAGCCTCAAACATTGGAGGAAGCCATCAACATAGCCCAAAGGTTAATGGATCAGATAATAAAGCATGATTCTGTGCAAGGAGCTAATGATCGTAAATGAAAGATCGAGGATAAGGGAAACTTCATCAACAACAACTATCAGAATAACTATAACAATAACAACCGTAACAATGATTACCACCAACAACAGCATAAAAGACAAGAAGCCTTCAAAACTTATGCTGCTACCAATGGGTATACTAGAAACCTTCCCTTGTGTAAAAGATGTAGACTACATCACACGGGACCTTGCAGTGTCAAGTATTAGGTTTGCAACAAGATAGGCCACCAGACCAAGTATTGTAAAAACAAAAGACCAACCACTAGAAATGATCTACAAACAGTATCCGTAATTTGTAATGCCTGTGGAAAGAAAGAACATTATGCAAATCATCGCTCAAAAGCAAATAATTGGGCCACAGGAAAGCATACTTAAAGATGACCTTGCTTTTGTTCACTTTAGAATTCCTACCCTAGAAACAACTCTCGAAGATATTCAAGTTTCATTAGAATCTTCTTTAATCTAAAAACCTCAATCATCAAGCTACAATCCTTTTCATATGTTACTTTTATCTAGAATTTCACTACGAGATACGTAGTATAAGTATCAACTCTTTTTTAGAGTTTCATATGTAAAGCTATCCATGAAATAATAAAGTGATGATTCTGTTACGTGTGAAAGGAGGTAATTATAAATATGGTGCGCAACATAATTATAAATGCATCACACAAGTGGACTTGTAACCTTGATTAACCTAACATAAAAATCAAATTCATGCCCAGTACCTACATCTATTCCCAAATAATACCATTATAACTTTCAACTAAATCTCGGGATGAGATTTCTGTAAGGGGTGGAGACTATAACAACTCTTAATTTTCATCAATCTATTTTACTATGATCACAATTATACGGGGAAATTTTTCGCTTTATTACATTACTTGCATTGTCAAAATCTCATTATGCAAGGTAACTTGCATAACTAAAGTAGACGAGCTCACGCAACCTATCTATGGCAATCCTATCTTCATATATGTCAAGCAAACATCACAATATGTCAAGTCAATATCATCATATCCTTATTACAAAGTATATTATTCCTATAATGTACCATTCGCAACGTTATATCAAAACGGGCTTTAAACCGTTATCGTATACCTTTAAACCCTAATTATTCTATTTATAAACTTTCATACACATTTTTACACTCAAAACCCTAATACAAAAGTCAGAAACCCTAACCCGAGCAAAATACTAAACCATGACCCGTTTCTTCGTTTTTATCCATTGTAAACCTAAAACAATATTCAAATAAGTTGTAATAACTTAATTTAAAACATTATCAATCATGTTCAATCATCATTCCATCATCATTTCAACAATATACAAGAATTACAACTGGAAAACCCTAAATGAACCCTAAATGGATCATATGACCCGTTTACTCGTTTTCACCTATTTTATATCCAAACCATCTATGGATTTTTGCTAATAACACTTAATATAATCCTTGTGAACATTTATCTATCATTAAATTTGCAATATACAAGAATTAGAAGCTTGAAAACCCTAATAACCCATTACGTGCCCAAAAATGGAACCCGCGGCTTATTTGTTCATTTCAACCCTATTTAACCCAAACCACTTACCAACTCTTGACTATAATCCTTAATATATGTCATAAGATCAGTAACTAAACATTTCTAACCAAGAACACACGGATTATAAGCTTGAAAAACCAAAGAAAACCCTAACCGAACCATTACATGACTCGCGACCCAATTCCTTCAAATTTTGACCTATTTAATCACCACCCATGTGCAAGCACCTCCATGACCAGCTGATAGGCACTCATAAGCAGCTTACCCACCTGCTTAAACCTTCACATGGCAAAAATCAAAGCCACATCTCCTCCCTTTTAACCACAACAGCCGCGACAAGCTTCTAGGCCATCCAACACTTCACTCTATTATTCTAACTTGTATAACTCACCACTTAGACCTCCCACATCAGTAGATAGATGGTACACATGTCCAACATCATACCTTGAAGCTTGCTTAGCACACTTGGTGATTTCAAGTATAAATAGGACCTCATATCCTTCATTCCAACTCGCACCCACCTTCCTCTTTCTATAACCCAAGTGAGAAATTATCCTCTGCTCCATATGATCCTAGGATCATCTAAGAATATCAATCAAGCGAAGCTTTGAAGATTCGAAGCCCCGGGAATAAGATACAAGGCGTACGAGTGAAAATACTACCCGAAACAACCCATTTCTAAGCTATAAGCTCAAACCCAGGTTCTGGATTGTCTACTTCTGCTCCTACACTCTTATAATGTTTATATGATCCTAAATAAACTCTTGTTAAAGTTTCATAACTCAATTCATGCTCATTTTCTGTTTTGATCCAAAACCGTACACCCGAAACCCTAATTTTATGTTTTTGCTTAATCTATAAACTAAACTTGTAAACTATTGTTATGATCTATCCCAATAAGCTTAACTAACATTAAAATAAGTTCTTTGATAAGTCATGAAAGAATTTGAGCTTAAAACCCGCGCGTTTACGTTTTAAAACCCTAATTTGACCCGTTTTGCTTCCTAGCTTAACGAATCGTTATTTTAAACTTGCGTTGCATTAAATCTTCATATTTTAGTTTATTATAACTTATAAATGTCTATTGAAATGTTAAAAGAAGCTTGCATGGCAATTTGGACATGTTTTGTAAATATTATCCATGCAAGGGGTATATATCGTAACTTTCTGAAATTAATAACTAAAAGGGCTGAATATGTCATTTTATCAAAGTTATAACTATAGGGGTCTATTATGTCACTTTTCAAAGTATAAGGTTTACTTGGTATATCTTTTAAACTTGAAGGACCAAAGTCGTAAAAGTGCAAACTCCAAGGACTATTTTGCAACTTTTCAAACCCCTCACTTACATTCTCAAGGTCTAAAATATTTGAAAAAGGTAATAAAATATTTATGCAAATATACAAACATAACTTTAATTAACGCTTGACGTGCTTAATATTTCTAGATATTGATCAAAACGCTTAAAACCGATTATATCGTATCACAATACTAGGGAATTCTATTTAAAGGTTTCACTTGGTATTACGTGTTCTGACTGAGTTGTTGGGTTTCCGATTTAAAGTGCCCTATCTCCTCATACGTTTACTGAATGACCTTGAATTAAGATGGCCGCGAACGTTGATACAATAAGTCCAAACACTCCAATCAAACCTTACAACAATATTAAACTCTTAAATCAGAAGTTCTAGAAGCTACAATCTTCCTAAGAAACTTGACATATTACCTCAGCTTGCTGATGCATGGTTAAGGTCGTTATAAATTTCAAGTTGATATACTTTTCGCCCGAGTAGATAACATCGTACTACCATACCGATGCATTTCACTTCATATACCTTTGCTCCCACTCTATTGTTATGGTGAGATTCATAGCCTCGCATTTTCAATCTTTTGAATGTTTTATAAACTCGCGAGGGGGATACATGCTTGTTGCAAACTCTTTTATATACTCGTTTATCTTATAAACAAAGTTGGAGTATTACTTTTCAAAAGAACTTAATGAGTTCATAACCTCACATACTTATAGAAACCCTGATACTTGCTATAAACCATGAATGCAAATGTTTTCTAAACTATATGCTATCTTGATATATTATTTCTTAAGTACATGAAATTATTATTTTAGTAATATCTCCCAATATCTCTTTAATTCATATTTGGGTAGTATCTTTCTAATACCTCTTTCAATATCTATTTGGGTATTAACTCCCAATATCCACTTTAATATCTATTTGGGTAGTATCTCCAAATACCATCTTCAATATCATTTGGGTATATCTCCAATATCTCTTTAAATCTATTTGGGTAGTATCTTCCAATACCTCTTAAATATCTATTTGGGTATTATCTCCCAATATCTCTTTAATATCTATTTGGGTAGTATCTCCAATACATCTTCATATCTATTGTTAGTATCTCCCGAATATCTCTTTAATAATTTTCCTTTGGGTAGTATCTCGCCAATATCTCTTTAAATCTCTTTGGGTTATTATCTCCTAATATTTCTTTAATTATCTCTTTGCGTAGTATCTCCAATATCTCTTAATATCTCTTTAGGTAGTTATCATCCTAATATCTCATTAATATCTCTTTATGTGATTCATGATTAGGTGGATAATACTATTCCTCCATGATAATATAGTTTCTCTAGATAATAATGTTATCTCCATACTTATTATCCCTGCAATACAATATTTCGATTGTGTTACCCTTGTATCAACTAATACATACCAAACCTTATAATTCTCACTCAACCTTTTGTGTTTGACCCGTACTTTTATCATGTTTATCCCAGTATTTGAGCAACTAATGGCACGGAAGGCCATGGGCTTAAAGAATTAACTTGTTATCATTCACTTTGTATGTGTAACTAGATTTTTGGGACCTGCCTTTGGTAAAACTCTGATTTTAATGAATTAAAACGCAGCTTTGTGAAGACAACGTTCTCTTTGAGTCAGTTTTCTATTATTATGATTGTTGTAATCCTATGAATAATACCCTTATAATTTTTTTCTGCAGCTATATTAAAATGGGGTGTTACATCGCACAAGCAAACTAAACAATCGTTAAGTAAGAAAATTAACTTGTCATTAGTCTCACCTCACACTTACAACTAGTCTTAGGAATCATGAACACACTCAAAAAATCGTTATTTGTCTTCTTTTAAAGAGTGTTAGTGGAGGGTCAAGAAAGATTTCAAATATATATCAACTCATTATTCAAACTATGATTGATATTATTATCAAATCTAATTGACAAGTTTTGAGTATGGATAAGAAATTGGATTCTTAATGTCTACTTTGAACTATATCAAAATGGACAAGATATATTATCATAAAACCTACATACCAATCACACTCGATTGAAATGAAAATAACGACATCAATTTTTAAGACGATAAGAATATGCATCGTATCATAACTCACACTTGTGTAGATGTTGTCATATTGAGTCTACTTTTCCAATTGGTTGTGTTCCAAATATTTAGCAAATATATGCATAAAATACACAATGAAGTAGGATTGACGACTTGAATGTCTTGTCCAAAATATTCAAGTAATTTACCTTGCAATGCAATTGGTAAAGTCGTCATCTCTGAACATCCAAACATGAGCAAATGCACAACATATGTAACCTTGCTCAAACAATTCAAAAGCACAACTCAAAACTTAAATTCTCTTCTTATCAAAACTTTCTCTTACTTAACCAAACAAGTATAATATTTCTTCTTCACCAAATAAGAACCCTTTAACCATCTAAGGTTAGGACTAGGAATAATTGAACATATTCCTCAAACCAATATCGTGCTTTCTTTTAATAAGTGATCGTAAGAAAGAATTCAAATATGAAGATGATTATTATTCAAACGATAATCAATCTCACTATCAATCCAATTACAAATTTGATATGAAACATTGAAATCAAGGATTAAGGAGTTTATAATAAGATCACTGAAATATCAAACAAATGACCAAGATATTTTTTCGGTCTACATGTTTAACCATCGCTCGGTTATTACATGAAAGTTCACAAAGTCGATTGCCAAGACAAACAAGATTAGTCCATCAAATTTCAATTCACAATGCAATGAGATTTTTCATGAGTCTAAAGTGTTCAAATATGTGTGTAATAGCTATGGTCAAATTATACATGCTGAACTTAACAACTCAAAGTAGGAATAACGACTTGAATTTCCATCGGAAACTCAGAAGTAATCCATCGTGATAAGCAAGCCTTGGATGTCCTTTTTCGAAAACTGAAACCAAGAACCCTTATAACTTATATAAGCTTCTCCTAACAACCGAGAATTGGTTCAACACCACTCCCAAATAATATACTAAAAATAATAACAAATTGATCCATGTCAGAACAACCGAACGTTCACGGATCGATGGAATCCTTCGTCTAAATTCATCTTTGGTTTAGTAGATCCGCCCAATGGCATAGAATTTAACATCTTCCCTTGTAAATCTCTTGATTAAAAGTCTAACATAGAGGTAACTAAACTTTAGTAAATCATCATATTTCCTAACAAAATCAATAAACACAAAGATCTATTGATGAAATTAGACCTTATTGGATTACATTTCATAAAAGACATGCAAAGGTGCATTCTTTGAACACTCTCAATATAAAGCATTACACATTACCACTTTTAAGCATACTCCTACGTCCTGGATGACTCATTCTTTCTTATAGATACAACAACTTGCTTGCTCTCTCATTCAACCTTAGAATTTCACACATATTGATTAGGATTATGTGAACAAAAATTAAAGTACATTAGTTGAGTCATAGTAGGCCTTTATGAAAAGGACAATAAAAATTTCATTCATCTTGCTACATCATTAGTAGGCAAAGTATAGGATTCTATTGTCTAAACATGAGAACTGAATACTGGCAGAATCTATTGCACTAAAATTCAATTTAGCCTAACGTTGAATTGCTTCAAGAGTGAGAGTTGGTTCGTGGTATAACCATAAAATGGTCATGTTTATCCTGAATTGAGCACCACTACTGATATCTTATAGTTCAAATCTCTAATTTGATTAAATGACACTTCTTAAATATCCTAATATAGCTATAAAGACATCGATACAGAGCTTTTGTATTTCATAGGAGTGCACACTAGCAAGTAAAAATTAGGTTTCCCCTTAGTCAATCTAGACTACATGCATTTCACATATGTGCTTTGAAGTTTCATGATGATAACGTGCTCTCATGTAATGCAATTATATGCTTTCATGTTTATCTTAATGCTCAATGTTTATTTGCTTAACTATTGAATGCATGTCTGTTGTAAAAGCGTTTGCTTTTTTTTCTAGCAATTTAGATAAAATATTCTTATTTATCTAAATAACGCAAGCTCCTAAAGCTAATTGCTAACATGTTTAAACATGATTACAATTAAAATTATCATGTTTTTTGCATCACTGCTTACATGACTTACATTTAATTGTGCACCTACATTATGTTGAGGTTAACGCATAACAAATAAGGTTTAGATGTCATAGAGTCTTACCATTAACTTGTTGATTATTGTTCGATTGCATCTTAGATAAACTTTATGCTTATATCGAAATGTCTATACATCTATGAATAAGTTAACTCGCACTAGAATATACTTTCCTTCGCATTCAGTCGTTAATCTAAAATTTCCAAGAACAAAATAGGGTTCTTAAGCTCTCCTAGAGTGCTTCTGTCGAACATTTCTTAATCATCATCTCCCTCTCTTCTAAATAATCCACCCTGTTGTCACTTAATTCAAGTTTGATCAAATCTAATCACCATTCCAGAGTAGGTTTGACAACTTAAATAATTCATCTGAAATATTCAATATCTTAACTTGCAATCACTAAACGTTAAAGGTCAAATCCGAAAATCCCTATTCAAGCTTTTAACAACATTAGTTTAAAACGCCTCCATTCTCTTTGACTAAAACAATCTTTCTCTTTCCCCGACAAAACATTCTTTTTCTTCGACGAAGCGCATACTTTCCTCTTCGATGAAAACATTCATTCTCTTCAAAAAGACGAAAACATCTTTCTCTTCGACGACAAACATTCTTTCTCTTTCGTAGAAACATCTTTTTCTCTGCGACAAAACACTCTTTGACCTTCCGATCACACCTCTCTTCTTCTTACTCAACCAGCGCCTCTTCACCATCTGGGAAGATGCTAATCTCTTTCCTCTACTATTTTTGCTACCACCTTTAAGACAACCGTATACCTCATCGTGTTATTGTTCTATGTACATTCACAATGCTCGAGAAGAGCTACATATCTCTGTGAGTGTAGTTTATCGTCCGTTAACCTCCATCCGTTTTGACATTGTCAAGCTAGTCGCCTCCATCTTTGTTTGTTTCCATTTTTTATTATCATTATTATTATTATTATTATTATTATTATTATTATTATTTTTATTATTATTATTATTATTATTTTTGCGTACGAAACATACCGAAGATACGTCACCATTTCCTTCGGGACAATGTCCAAAAGGAAACATCTCCATTCGAAAAGGATGCGTATGAAGATAACATCATCAACATTCTTTCTTTACCCCTCAACCGCGAATCGTTAAAATATATTCGTCTAGGTTTAGGAATGATGGAACACATTTCATAAATCGTTCTATTATTTTCTTCTAGTTTTGATTCTAGTCTGTGTTCCATTCCGTGTCGTGATAACTTAGTTACTTCATCTAAAGTATTTTAAGCATTTTTAATTGGCGAAATGCAAATTAAAATGTCACTCCCTTCACAAAATTTGTCAAAAACCAATCCCTCTCCTGTTGGTGGTCCGGCGGCCCCCAGACATATTCTGGCGACCCCTAAATATATTTGGGACCACCGGCAGCAGGCTTGTTATAACGTTCATTCTTTTCTGAATCCATAACCAAACACTTCCTCTCTTCTGCTACGAGCTGACGTCTACTATGCACCCAAACCTATGCCCAACATCCCCAAAATATCTAATGGTCATCCTTATATCTAATACTCATAAGCATAATTGCTTATTGGTGGTTAATAGTCAAGTGAATCTCATATTGAAATGCGTCTCAATTCCTCAAACACAATCCTTACAATCGTCATACTCATAAATTGACCTCATTTCTCGTAAACCTCCTTTTCTCGAATGGACTTTTCCACTTCTAATGATTCCACTCTTTCTTAATAGTCCTTCTACTTCTAGTAGTCGTCTCACTTCTAATAAGTCTTATCTTCTCTAACATTTCCTCTCACGTCTAAATGTTTCTTCTCTTTTAATAGTCTTGTTACTATTAGAATTCCTCTTATATCCCTTGACAACATAATTATTTCTTCCGAAATATTTAAGTAATTTGCGAAATGCAAATTGTCACTCCTTCCGCTAAACTTTCCCACTTTCTTAAAAAATGAGAACAAAAGAAGAGTATTCAATCATCAAGTGGGTTATTGAGTCACCACATTATTGAGTCCCCTCATATTCTTCCACCAGAAAGAACTACCACCTTCTTTTTCACATCCACTTTGTTCCTTAACATTGTCCAACCAACAAAACACCAAACAAACCTTTAAATCCCAATCATCGCACCTTTGTCGGAGGTGGGAGATGGCGTGATAGAGATGATGTGGTGAAGGTGGCGGCGGTAGTGGCGTGGTGTTCGGTTGGAGATGACAGCGGCTGTGAGATGAAGGTGGAAGTGGTGGCCGGATTCTGGTGACGGCGTCGGAATAATAAAGAGAGGGAGGAGGAGTGTAGTGTGTGTAGGTTAAGTTAAATGGAAGAAGCCCTAATAGGGTTGGGTATATATACCCAGAAGTTATAAAATAAAGTGTAAAGTGTATAATAGTTTAGGGTAAAAATTGTAATTATTCTCCCAGGGACTTAAAACGTAACTGTTTAGTGTACTTTTATAAAGTAGTGGTTCGGGACTCGTTTTGGTAAGTTAACGATTGATTTAAATTACGAAAATTGCGTCATTGTGTTCCAAATAGTTTTTCCCATAAAATTGAGTATTTACATAACTTATTTTATAAATGTTTTTATAAAACTTATTTAAAATGTTTTTGTTATTTATTAGGTATCCCGGGTGAGCTTCGTCCGAAAAATAGACTTTAACTTGAGCATTCACGTTTTTAAATAAACGCTTTTGAATAAAACATTAAATAATTTATTAAATATTTTCATTTAATAAAAAGTGATAATTAAATATAAATTTAATTATTTTTGTGTCGGTACGCGTTGTTTTTAAAATTTTGCGAGGTTATTTTAGTCATTTTCTGCTTGGTTTCAGGTCTCGGTTAAAACTGAAAAGTTGTCCGGAATGTCGTTTTACATCAAATTGCTTTAGAGTCCGAGTCGTGAAAACAGGATTTAGCGGGTCGTTTTTGATAAGTCAACTTAAGAATAACATATATCTTCTCGTTTTTAAGTCAAATAAGTTTCAAAAATAAATTTGTAAATGAGGGATTATAATAATATTTATGATTTATTATTTAAATACGTTTCAAAATTTACCGGCTACGCGGTAATCGTTTTTATGTGACCGTAAAAGGTCAAAAAGTCAAAAAGTCAAATCGGACCAAAAAAGTCAAAGGGTAAAATAGTAATTTAAAATTTCCAAAAATTGCCGGGTGTGATAGAAGGGCTCATTCGTACTCCAAATAATTCATCTTTTCCACTTTAAAATCACCCTCAACCTTAAGGTCCTCTTCTCATACCTTCAACTTATATACTTGAAGTACCTACCTTCTTTTCAAGCCTTCTTCTCATTTCTCATAACCTCGTCTAAACTATTCAAGTAACACACAATCACCTTCACCTTTATTTCTCACATCTTCTCCTCATACCTCAAACCTATATACTCGGAGCACCTATCCTCTTCTCATTCCTCCAACATATATACCCGGAGCACGTACCATCTTCTCATGTCTTCTTCTCAAACATCCAACCTATATGTCCAACCTTAATCCACATTATACCTTTTTGCTTCGACAAAAGGGGGAGAAGGAAGTGTAAAATAGTAACTTTTAAACTTTACTATGTGCTATAGTTTACATAGTTTGTCATCATCAAAAAGAGGGAGATTGTTAGTGCAAATATTACGATATTTAATCTATACGATCTCTTTAAGTTTTGGTAATGACAAACATGTGACTTGTAATACGTAACGTAAAATGCGCAAGTTACTCGTAATCACAAATCATCAATGCATACATGCATCAACATCTCTAGACGTCTCAAGTATGCATCAAGACGGACATTGGTTTACACCCGACGTAAATCACATAAGGTATGTACAAACAAGCATTAAACTTGTAGGATGATCAAAGAAATAAGTATTTGTCTTAAAATTTATATTTTTATAAATATAACAAAACTATTTCTCAAAAATTATTTAGACAAATTATTTTTGAATTATAAAAAAATATTTTATTTAGTGATTATTTTGAATTTCAAAATCTGGTTCTTTTCCCTCCAAAACATGTTACACTTTTACCAGACAAGTTTGTCACCACAAAAAGACAAAAACAGGAGCGTCTGTCGGGGCGGTCCCTTAAATAGGTCGGCGGCCCCCTTAAATACCGGCGGCCCCCTAATATATCTGGGACCGCCGTTTCCTGACAGGCTGTTTTTCAGCTCCTATAAATAGTGGGTCACCTCCAACTATTTTCACAACCCTTTTGCACGAATTTCTCTCAGTTCTTTCTCTCTCTAGATCTCACTAAATATCTCTAAATCTTTGATCATTTAACTTGTTTAATCTTGTTTAAATGTGATTCAATCTTCTACTCTTTCCTTCTTCCCTCAAGTGCAAGAGAAGAACTTAAATATAGATGCTACAATAGGCTTGGTGTTTGGATGGATTCTGACATCAGTGATACGTTCAGGCTTGATTCTGTTTGTCATAGTCCACATGTATTCCTTAGCTCTCATCCTATTAAGCTCTGTTAGTCATTTAACCTTTTTAGAGTGCTCTCTCTTGAGGACTTCATGCTCAGCATCTTGAGCTTTCCTGAATGTATTCACAGGCCTTTGTGGAAATTGCCTCTTTTGGTATTATACTAGTGATAAGCCAATGCTTTTAAAAATTTGTTTTTAGTTTTCTGTTTCAGGTTTATAGTTCAGGCCTAAAATATGCAAACTAGTTCTCTATAACCTTGGGCTCTGAATACCATTATGTCACACTACTAAAGATGTTATTCCATGTCGGAACGAAATAGGTACCTGATGTGTTTTGAAAGCTTTAAATTTATAAGACTCAGATTACCGGTTATTAGAAGGAAACACACAGGTCAAAGTATAACCCACATATGTAGTACAATCTTTTTAGGTAAGACCAGATCGTCCAAAGGGTAATTCGTTGTAGTGTGAATTAATCAAGCTGAAAAAAATAAACTTTAACAGAAATGAAATAAACTAAACTGAATTCAATAATGAGAAAGATGACTACTCGGATAATTTAATATAATTCATATAAGAAATGTATTTTAGTTTATGAGTCTCACAAATTCGGACTTTAATTTTATAAAAAAGTGATTTATTTAGTCTGAAACAATGTTTTCACGCAAATACATGTTTAACTTTAAGGCTTATGTTTAGTTAACATTGATCAAATTTGTTCACGCCAACATAATTCCAGTTACATATTATATCAATATAGTATTGTTTATCAATATAAACGCAAGTGGATTCTGTCCACATATGATAAAGCTCATAAACAAATTCTTTAAAAATATATAGTTCACAACGGAGGTCTTCTTCGACACTCTTTATTCGGTGTGAAGTTCATAATAGAAAAGTTTAATAATCAAAGTTGGTAAAGATTTTAGAACTATGTAGAGATTATCCAATAAAGATTATAAAATAGCTGAGATTAGACTAACTCGACGTAATTTTTATACCAAAACACTTTATTGCATTATATTCATTTTCCACTGATGTAGACATGAAAGGATTTAGCCCTCTCGTTCCCTTGGCTATAAAGTTTTCATCACAAGAAAGCAAATAGATTATATAAACAGAGAATCGCATACTATGTACGTGTAGAATAATTGCGTATCAAAATTACATGGGGTGGCGTGAGCTAGACAGAGTTTTTAGAATCGTTTGCGTACAACCTTTTTCTACTCTATGTATTTATGAGATTCTCGTTGTTTCTTCATTGTTTTGGCATCTTCAATCTTCTAAGGGATTATTGTGTTTATGGATGATAGATTTGGAATTGTGAGGGAATGGGAGATATTGATAAATCATGGTTTGTTGTGCTATGTGATAGAATGAAATTGGAGAAAAAGTTTTCTTATTTATAGGCTTAATATTTGGGTCAAATGGGTGTAGGGGGTGCCCGGGTGGGGCTCACAGAAGAGAGAGTGAAGGATTACGGGCGCGGTGGGGGGGGACACGTGTGTCTGAGCGGCTGAGGTGACAGTGCGGGAGGATGGGGGAGTGTAGGTCTATGAGATTTCCGTGTAATCGAGGTGTATTTGTTCATAGTCCTAATGGGAAGTACGGCGCACAAAGTTATTTGTGCGGCGTACTTGGTGATTAAATGCGTCTTCATTTAATTTGACTTTAATTCTTGAATTCACTTGGAAGTGCGGCGCACATTGCGCCGGTAACAGGAAAAGTGGTCTGTTGCTAGTGCGGTGATGTTTTAAGCCTTTGAGTCTTTTATTTTTCTCTAATTAGCTTGCTTTCCAATGATTGTAAATACTTGACATTATTTCTTTGAGTCGTGGGTAAGACTCTACAAGTGCAATCCCTACATATAATTTATGCTATTAGTGATCACAGTTTCACGGAGTATATGATAAAATACTATATAATAACGCCGCTAAATACATGTATAATTAGCGTTATCAAATCCCTCTATGCACTTAAGCTGCTTGCTTAGCCTCTCAAGCCTATATTAATACGCGAGAAAAAAACCAGTTCATTTAGTCATGAAGTGAGAGAAATATTTGGATTTTACAAGGGATTTAATGTTTATGATAAACTTTTCAGGCCAGTATACATTATAACAAAGCACTCACAAGTGAATGTGTTTTATTTTTTAATTCACTCAATGCACTCAGATAGAGGTTTGTTAAATTTTGAACATGAATACTCAGATGCGCAGGACATAATCTACGATAGCTCTACCTTAGGCTCTGTACTTGACAATAAAACATGGAACCGAAAGGGTAAACTTATACACTATGAGTGTAAGAAATCAGCATGTATACAGATCTCTTGTGCTAAAAGATTAAGCTGAAACTGTTTGACTTTCATTTCTTCTTCTTTTTTATACCATAATAACTAAGGCTTGGCACGGAACTTCATTTTGAGCAATTTTCTTCAATCTTTTGTACTTCATCAATTAGCACTAAAAGGGAGTGCTGCAGTAACTTTTAGGATTTATTTCTCCTCATAACATATGCTTTTGCTTATGAATTAATCTTGGCTTTGTTATCGGTCTAGTAAAGATGATACAAGCCACAAGTGTCTAGAGCATACTAAATTCCGGGCCGTGGCTGGACCTTTGAGCCGGCATCAAAAATGATAATTGGTTGACACCGGGAATAGCCATCTGTTCCAAGAACAGGAGATCAAATTACAAATACACAGCCGTAATGAAGGAATGAGACACTTTCTGCAATTGCACTCAAACCTTAACTCGAACAAGCTAAAGAATCAACTTAATCTTAGATACAAAAGCGTGTGGTATGAATTATTCTAGGCTATAAAATCTCACAATTTCAGTGACTATGTTTGACAGCTTGTTATCAAGTTCGTGTCTCGCGCAATGACGGTTGACTTGCCTTACTAAGAGCTATTTTTTTTAGAGGAAAAGCCATATATTGATTTTAAGGAGTTTTCACTAAAATATCAGTTGCGAAAAAAAACTTTGGTTCTAGTGGCGAAAACATGGAGAGAATTGATTAATTTTCTTATTCTGGCTCCCCTCCACACTTAAGTTGAACATTGCCCTCAATGTGATAACTGATAAAATAAAAATAAGGAAAATTAAGGGAAAATGGTACTTCCCGGGGCATAGAAAAATGTAGCTATAAAAGAGCTATCCTTGAGCATACTTCATAATTTTCTAGATTTTGGCTATATTACCTGCATAAAAGTAAACACACAAAAGCACAAAAAAAGAAAATATTTTTGTTGTTTTTTTAGAAAACAAATAAAGGAAATGAGTGAAGTTGTATGGAGGAGGGACTCCTCCACACTTAAATAAAGCACGGGTTGCCTCTCGAGAAGCGCTTAATTTTTAAGAGAGTCGTTAGCTAGACTTCTGCTTCTGGAGTTCATTCTTTCAGAAAGAAGTGAGTAACTGCTTCCCTTTGGTCATTATAATCTTCTTCTTCATGATATAACTTGAGTCGATGGCCGTTAACAATAAATGTTTTTCCATCTTTTCCATATAGTTCAACATATCCGGATGGATATTAATGTTTCACTACGTATGGTCCTAGCCAACAAGATCTAAGCTTTGGCTGTTTAAATTTATATTTTGAATGAGAGAGCAACACTTTGTTTCTGTGTTTGAATTCTTTTCTCATCTTGAGTTGTAGTCATGCCAGACTTTAGTTCTTACCTTGTATAGATGAGAGTTTTCATAGGCTTGATGTTGGAGTTCGTCTAACTCGTGTAATTGAAACATGCGCTTCTCACCAACAGTGATGAGATATGGGTTACAGTTCTTCAGGGCCCAATATGCACGGTGTTCAATTTCAAATGGTAGGTGATAGTTTTTACCGTATACGAGCTTGTATGGTGTTGTTCCAGTTGGTGTTTTGTAAGCTGTACGAAAAGCCCACAAAGCGTCATTAAGTTTTCTTAACCAGATAGCGGGATTATTTTTAACAGTTTTTTGAAGAATTCTTTTAAAAGCTCTATTCATGTTTCAACTTGACCACTTGTTTGAGGGTGGTATGTTGTAGAGAATTGGTGGTTAACTCCATATCTTTTCATGATTTTTTCCATTATCTTGTTGCAAAAATGAGTTCCTTTGTCGCTTATGAGAGCTTTGGGCATTCTAAAATGGCAGAATAGTTTTTTCAGAAAAGTAATAAAAACTCTGGTATCGTTTGTTGGTAGAGCTTGCGCTTTGGCCCATTTAGAAACATAGTCGACATCGACTAAGATGTATTCGAACTTGTACGCTTTCGGGAAGGGTCCCATGAAATCGATACCCCATATGTCAAAAATTTCGCATACTTGAATGTTGTTTAAGGCCATCTCATCACGCTTTAAAATATTTCCTGTCTTTTGACATGCTTCACAAAGGCTAACTTGAGTATGAGCTTATTTGATGATGGTCGGCCAGTAGAAACCTGAGTCTAAGACTTTTTTAGCTGTTGTGTTTGGTCCATAATGTCCACCAGTCGGTCTGTGGTGACATTGATCTAAGATGGTTCGAGTTTCTGGTCCAGAGACACAACGTCTGATCATACCGTCAGAACATACTTTGAAGAGGTAGGGTTCCTCCCAGAAATAGTGTTTGAGGTCTGTTGGTACGTCATTCCTTTAGGTATGATATCACTTACTAAATAATTTTCAAAGTCTGCAAACCATGGTTCATCTTAAGTGTTTATCTCCATGTGTGTTTCTCCAGGAAAATTATTGTCGACTTCACTGTCACTGTTTCATCATTTTCAATCCGAGATAAGTGGTCGGCGGCAACATTTTCTGTACCTTTTCTATCTTTAATTTTAATATCAAATTCTTATAAGAGTAGTATCCAACAAATAAGGCATGGTTTAGCATCTTGTTTCTTGAATAGGTGCCTGAGAGCTGAGTGATCAGTGTACACGATCATCTTTGATAATACTAGATAGGATTGGAATTTGTCAAAAGCAAAGACTACAACCATAAGTTCTTTTTCAGTGATTGTATAGTTCTGCTGAGCTGCGTTGAGAGTTTTGCTTGCAAAGTATACCGGGTGAAATTTTTTACCATCTTTTTGACCCAAGATTGCTCCAACTGCGAAATCACTTGCATCACACATAAGTTCAAACGAAAGATTCCAGTTTGGACTTACTATCATAGGAGCACATGTAAGCTTTTCTTTTAATAACTTTAATGCAGTGTGGCATTCGTCATCGAATTCGAATGGAGTATCTTTTTCAAGCAACTTGGTGAGAGGACGGACAATTTTTGAGAAATCTTTAATGAAACTTCGATAGAAACCGACATGTCCCAAAAAGCTTCTAATACCTTTGATATTAGTGGGGGGTGGAAGTTTGGAGATTACTTTGATTTTTGCTTTGTCGACTTCGAGGCCTGCTTCAGATACTTTGTGTCCAAGCACAATTTCTTCTTTTACCATGAAGTGACATTTTTTCCAGTTTGGGACAAGATGTGTATCTTTGCAACGTTGAAGCATTTTATTGAGGTTGTTCAGGCAGTGATCAAAAGAGCTTCCAAAAACAGAAAAATCGTCCATGAATACTTCAACTGATTCTTCGATCATATCATGAAATATAGCCAACATACACCTTTGGAAAGTAGCTGGAGCATTACATAAACTAAAAGGCATTCTTCTATAAGCGTATGTACTAAAATGATATATGAAAGTTATTTTTTCTTGTTCCATAGGATCGATTGGTATTTGAAAATATCCAGAAAAACCATCAAGGAAACAGAAATATTTATTTCTTGGGAGTCTTTTTAACATTTAATCTATAAATGTCAAAGGCAAATGGTCTTTCGCGGTTGCTTCATTGAGTTTGCGATTGTCGGTGCATACTCTCCAACCTATAACAGTTCTTATTGGGACAAGTTCATTTCTTTCGTTAGTAACAACTGTGATACCACCTTTCTTCGATACATAGTGAATGTGGCTTACCCAAGGGCTATCAACAATTGGATAAATGATACCTGTATCGAGCTGTTTAACTATTTATTTTTTCATAACTTCTTGCATGTTTGGATTTAATCTTCTTTGTTTTTGAACAACTGGTTTTTTGTCTTCCAGGAGTTGAATTTTATGTTTAGAAAAAGATGGACAAATTCCAGGAATGTCTGTGGTTTTCTAAGCAAAGGCTTGCTTGTGTCTTTTAAGAACAGATACGAGTTTGTTTTTGTTTTCTTCAGAAAGCTGAGATGATATGATATCAGGAAGAAAAGAGGGTTCTTCCAAGAATACATATTCCAAGTTATCAGAAAGAGGTTTAAGTTCAAGATCCTTAGGAGGTTGTTCAAGAGTTGTTTTGATCTTGTAATTGGTGTTAAAGGTGATTTTTTCGAATGGTGGTTCTTCGGTGTCGGATTCGAATTCAGATTTTTCTAGATTTTTCTTCGGTAGGGCGATTGCCATGAATTCATCAAATTTAGCTCAAAGAGTTTTTCTTCTAGGATGGTTCCTTGATGGAATGAGGATTTACTTCCTTCGTTAAGAAGGCATTTGAAATATTCTCTCTAGATTTCGTCGATGCCGTCAATACTGAACATTGGTATCATCGTATGAATGAAGTGTTTCTAGCGAATCAAAATGAAAGACACTTGTTCAAGTTCATTTCCGACGGTTTTGAGTTGTTTCTCTTTGACTCGTATTTTATTGCATCTGGGGCAGTATGGAAGATAAAGGTCTTCTAAGATTAAGGGGAATTTACTATCTTTTTCCATTTGTTAGAATAACGAAATCGACAGGGAAGGTAAATTTACCTAACTTCAAATAAGATATTTTCAAGCTATTCAACAGGATATTGGAATAATGATCGATCCGCTAATCTTACGCACTCATTTTTAGTAGGTTTGAGAGTCTTCTTTAATGAGGAGTAATTTCGCGTATAAGGAATATGGAATGATGATTAATGCTTAGCACAAGGTAGACTATAATGCATTTCAAGAGAAAGCTTCTTGTTGAAATTCATGCGGAATGAGAAATTGGGGGTCTCCTTGTTTTGGTGTGTTGGAACTTTGTTTTGAAGTATCGCGGAACTTTCATCGCTCAGGAAAGCGGCTGAGATTTGTTCGATTTTGTTTTTATTATTTACGAGTTCTTTGAGAAATTTGCCATAGTTGGGCATTCCGGCTAAAACATCGACAAGAGGTACGTTGATTCGAACGGATCGAATCATGTCGAGGAATTTTCCATATTGAAGCTTCCATTTTCTCTTTTCTGAGGCGTTAAGGATATGGGATTTTTGGTTTATATGGTTTGGGTGTCGGTGTTTCTTTGATTGGTTTTGGAATTTTAGGTTTGGGTTGAGGCGTAGGTTCATTGTCTTCATCATCGCTATCGAAGTTGATAGGAGTTTCAAAATTGTTTTGTTGATCATTTGGGTTATCTGGTGGGTCATAAGATTTACCACTCCATGTAAATACAACATTTACATGCTCGTTTTGAGCTTGCGGTGGTTGGTAAGGTTTTGATGAACTACCTTTTAGGTTAGGTTGAGTGTTACTAGGAAGAGATCCAGAAGGTCGACCAGATTGCTTGTCAGCAAGTCTGTCGAATTTAGATTCAAGATTTTGAATCGAGGCTTGATGGTTTTTGGTTGTTGTTTCGAGTTTGTTTTTTAGATCCATAAAGGTATCTTTGACAAAAGAGTTGGTCGAGTGTTGAGCTTTTACGAAATCACTTAGTTGTTTTTAAAGGTCGAGTTTATCATCAGAGTGAGATTGATAGTTGTCTCGGTTGTAATCGTTCCTTCCACTTGAACGCCAATTATTGCGGTTTGAATCACGATCGCGATAATCATTGTAAAAACGAGTACGACAGAAAGTTTGCATGAATTTAGCTTCTTCTTCACGTGACATGGGTATGTCATTGTCGTTATGATCAGGGTTTGGTTTTGAACGAGATTTAGAATCTTTATACTGAGCATCCATTTTCATGGTTATGGCATCCATTCGAGCCATGATTTTGTCAGTGTCAGAATTACTGCTACCTTCAGCGGCGAAATCAACGGTTTTCTTAAGAGAGTATTTGGTTTTTTGATTTTTAGCCCAGTCGAGCTTGAGTAAAACTTTGTCTTTGAGAAGTTGATATGCTTGATTCGGTGTTTTGTAGTGGAAAATACCACCAGCTGCGACATTTAGAACTTCTTGGGTTATTTCGTTGAGACCGTGGTAAAAGATTTTGATGATATTGCCTTTGGACGGATTGTGACCATGGCAGTTTCTGAGCATTTCCTTCATACGAAGCCAAGCATCGGTTAGAGATTCGTTTTCATGTTGAGAAAAGGCTTGGATTTCTTCGAGGAGTCGGTCGAAAAGAGCTAGGGGAAAGAATCGGCTAATGAAAGCGGTTCAAAGTTCATCCCACGTTTTGATAGTTCCTTCATTGAGTTCGTCCAGCCAAGTTTTTGCTTCTCCAGTGAGTGATAGGGGAAACATCATTAGGCGGACAGCTTCATTCTCGGTGTCTCTGTATTTAAACATATCACATATTCTGAGGAATTCGTGAATGTGTTTGTGAGGATCGGTTTTGGTTCTACCATCTAATTGGTTTCCTTTGATGAGAGTTAGGTGATTACCTTTAATAGAAAATTTGTTTGCGGTTTCATGAATGGTGATTGCGAAACCGAGAGTCGGAGCGACAACACGGTCGGCAGCACACATGGGTTCGTAATCCATGGGATTGAGATTTTGCAGGGTAATGAGAAAGTGACGAAAGTGATTGATGTCGAGAATTGGCGGATAGACAATTCTCAGGTGTTAAGGTGGATTGTTTCTTTGTTCGAATGGAACTCTTCTATATCGTCGACGAAGTCTTCGATTCAGAGTACGTTCAAGTTCAGGTAATGGTTCAACAAGTTCAGAGTTGGAAGCATGTGTATGCATCCAAATGAGAATTTGCCTAGGTTCAGTTTGCCAGAAAACTGTACGGCGATTTAAAAAGAGGGGGTGTTAAAAATTATTTTAAAAGTTTGATTACAAAACAACTTTGAAATCCCCGGCAGCGGCGCCAAAAACTTTTGAGGTATTTCGAAAGCTTTAAATTTATAAGACTGAGATTACCGGTTATTAGAAGGAAACACACGGGTCAAAGTATAACCCATGTATGTAGTATAATCTTTTTAGGTAAGACCAGGTCGTCCACAGGGATTTGCGTAGTGTCGGATAATCAGCTGAAAAATAAACTTTGACAGAAATGAAATAAACTGAATTGACTTCAATAATGAGAAACATGACTACTCGGATAATTTCATATAATTCATAAGCAATAATAATGGTTACGATCTCAAACTTAGGACTTGAATTTATAAAAAGTGTTTTCTCGTGAGAAAATGTTTTCACAAATACCCTTGTTTAACTTAAGACTTATGTTTAGTTAACTCCATCAAATGTGTCACTTAAATAATCCAGTTACTATTATATCAAATCTATTTTATTTATCAAATAATGTAAGTGGATTTCTCGTCACAAACGATAAAGATAATAGACAAATCTTTAAAACTATATAGTTCACAACGGGTCTTTCGACCTATACCGGTGTGAGTATATAATCAAAGTTAATAATCAAAGTTGGTAAAATTTAGACACGATATGATTATAACATAAGCTTAAGATTAACAAGATCGTAATTATACCAAACGCTTATTCATTATATTATTTTTACCGAGTAGTCATGAGGGATTTAGCCTCTCATGGCTATGAAGTTCATCACAAAAGTAAATAGATAAACAAGAAACATACTATGTCCGGGTAAGAATATGGATCAAAATTCTACCCGTACCAAGTATAGAATCATAGTACAACCTTTATTCTAATAAGTATTATGATATTCGTCTTCGTTCTTCGTTCTTCGTTGTTTTGATCTTTAATCTTCAAGGGATTATGGTGTTTATGGACGATAGATTTGGAGCGAGGGATTGGAGATATGATAAATGGTTTGTGTGTGTGATGAATGAAATTGGAGAAAAAGTTGTCTCTATTTATAGGCTGAATTTGGGTTGAAGTGCGGCGCACAAAAGAAATTGTGCGGTGCACTTAGGGTGTAAATGCGAGGGGTATTTAATTCCACTCAATTCTTTTTCATAGTCCTGATGGGAAGTGCGGCGAACAAAATAATTTGTACGGCGTACGTGGTGATTAAATACGTCTTCATTTAATTGACTTTAATTCTTAAATTCGCTTGGAAGTGCGGCGCACATAGGGTAAGTGCGGCGTACTTGGGTCTTTTTCAGCCTTGAGTCTTTTCTTTTCTTCTAGCTTGCTTTCCAATGATCGTAAATACTTGAACTTGTTTCTTTTGAGCTGGGGATGACTTCAAGTGAACTTGCACATAATTTATGCTATTAAGTATCGAAATTTCATGAGAAATGATTAAATATAAATAAATAACGCCGCTAAAAACATGTATAATTTAGGCGTTATCAGTACCAGAGGCGTGACTTCATAATATACACAACACAAGGTACGAGAGAACGACCACTAAACGGACGTTTTAAAAAAATGTTGATCATTTGTTACATTAAAATAAACTGAGTTTTCAATCAAGTAGTTTTCAGTCAAGTACATTTGATAGATCCAACACAAAGTAATAAATTGTTCGAAAGATAGACAAATATCAAAGTAATGCATGAACAAGACTCCCGGGATGCAACTCCCAATGCTAACCATGCAATTAAGGACCTGAGAAAAACATGCCAAAATGTCAACATAAAGTTGGTGAGTTCATAGGTTTAAGTAAAGTATTTACGAGTACCAAACGTATTTAGTGACTACTGCCTCGCTCACAGTATCACAAAAGTATTTAGTAATCAGTGTCGTTCAATAAAAGTGTTAATACAAATATTCGCGCAAAATTGATATTTATATTTAATGATCTTCATGTTTTGATAATAACAAATATAATATCATACTACGTAAAAGTTTACGTAAACAAGTTATTTAGTCGAAAGTTTACTTGACGACGACAAATCAATTAAGGTATGAATATGGCATTATTAAACGTAGTTAATGATCAAAGAAAAATATTATCATTTGCATAAACCTTTTCTAATCAAATGATTTAAGTTAACACATTATTAATTATAAGCTAGTTATATTTATCATGTAAGACAAAATAAGATTAACCATAAGTGGAAACAATCTTTCCAAATCTTCCCAAATCTAGAAAATCTTTCCTTGTTGGTGATAAGAAATATTTTGTTCTAGAAGAATCTAATAAACTATTTTTATTAAGTATAAAACAATATTTTGTATAGATTTGGGGTTAATCACAAAATGACAAATCCTGTCCCAGCTCCACCCACGGATCCACCTAATACACGGGACGGATCCAACATATGGTAGATCCGTGAGTCGCACGGCCCAGCTGTCTAGGACAGATTTAAATTTCAAAGGCTTAGCAACCTTAAGCTTTCATCTTAAATAACTCTTGACAAATATTTTTCACATACATCTTTTATCTTTTCTTTGATCATTATACTTGTTACATAATCTATTACAAGTGATCAACTCCTATTATTGAAAACATACATATAAAACACAATCAAGTTGTATCATATTAATTAAAAACAAACATTAAACTATATGAAACAACAACATCAAAGTTGTTGATACACATATTCACGTAAAAACGATATTTATATTTAATGATCTTCATGTTTTGATAATAACAAACATAATGTCATACTACGTAAAAGTTTACGTAAAACTTGGTATTTAGCTTAGTACCAGAAAAAGTGTAAGCGACGTGTACGGTTTTCTCCGCCTAAAGGGAGCTTGTTGACATAGTGAAGATAACTCTCAAGTTGGGTACTTGGGGAGTGGAGTAGGGTGAAGAGGTGCTTCGTAGCCGAACCACTATAAATTATTGTGTCATCGGTTTGATCTTTCTTATCTTTACTTGCTTATATTTTATTGTTAGTTTATTTATTTATTGCATCGCTATCATATACACTTGTGTATATCTCTTGAATTCACATAAGTTGACAATCTAAGTTTTAATTTTAAAATGGTAAAAACTATTCAACCCCCCTTCTAGTTTCCACAATTGGTATCAGAAGCCAAGGTCACCCAAGATCTTTAACGTATATTGTACATTAAAGCTTGAATCGATCTATGGATTCGGATAAATATCTAGAAGGGCAATCTATGCAAAGACCACCTCTTTTTGAAAGTGATCATTTTATTTATTGGAAAAATAGATTTGAAACTTATGTGAAAGCAAAAGATTTAGATCTTTGGCATATTATCTTGAATGGTGATTTCTCGCCGATTGCTAGAAACAAAGAAACCCAAGTTTTAGAAACGGTTCCTTTTGAACAACAAGATGATGATCTAAAAAAGAAACTTGCTAAAAATAATGAAGCTAAAATGGTTCTTTACAATGCTTTACCCAAAAAAGAATACGAAAGAATTATTATGTGTAAAACGGCTAAAGATATTTGGCAATCGTTGTTAATTACACATCAAGGTAATAGCCAAGTAAAGGATAATAAAATTGATCTTCTTGTTCAACAATATGAACAATTTACTATCCTTGAAGAAGAATCTATTGATAGGGGTTTTGCTAGATTTAACACTATTGTTACTAGTCTTAAAGCTCTTGATAAAGGTTTCTCTAGCAAGAACTATGTTAGGAAGTTGATGAGGTGTTATTTTATATACTTTTTCGGGGTCGTTTAACACCCAAAATCATGTGTTTATGCCCAAAATAGGTACTTAATCGTTCCTTTTCAGGTATTTAGCATTTGGAAGACATTTGGATGGATTAGACGTGACTTG
>BQNB010102014.1:8042-24343 GCA_026074375.1 Tanacetum coccineum
ATCAACTCCACACCATCTCCACACTCATTGATTCTCAAACTCCCACACCATCCTCTCCACCACACCCAATGGTTTAACCTCATACTAATGCTTAAGTAGGGTGTCATGCTAGCTTTTGTCATTGTTGTAGGTACACCACCAACCACTTCCACTCATTAAGGAATGAAATTAATTTCATTCAATTCCTTGTCACCCGCCTCATACCCCAATCACAAGTCCATCACCACAATGATTCACCATCTCTATCATTCTCACTCTTCAATTAATCACTCCCAAATGATTAATTTGCTCAAATAAATGTTCACTGCTTTTTGGGTATCACATCTTATGAAGTCAAGAATCATCTACTTGTTTAATTTTATTAAATGCTCTAATTATGTTATGTTAGGTTATGATTATCGTATGATGTATCTTCATATATTGTTCTATATGGCTATATATCCTCTTCTTAGAATTTGAATGAACTTTATTTATAAGTTTTCAAAAGTGTGGATTATAATATTGAGATATTTGTCATGCTATGTTAGCTTGCACTTGTACTTCTAACCTTGTTTTGTAGCAAACAAATTATCGTAAGATCGATCCCTTGGTGCCCCGAACGAGGGAGAGCATACATCAAGAGGGAGTCTTTAATCGTCGATTTCTTTCTCTCTACTACAATTCGAAGATCAACCTTCTTGGATTCGATAAAAAGAGAGAGAAATGGAATTAAACTCATTAGTAATTTATAAACCTCTAATTTTATACTAAATGAGTTTATATTTTGTCATCATAAAAAGGGGGGAGATTGTTAATACAAATAATGTCTAAAAACGTTATTTATATTTTTCGACATCTCAATGTTTTGATAATAACAAAATGTAAAAGCGTTTACGATAAAAATAAACGTTTATAAATTACTAACCGTAAAATTCTATTTCTAAGATTAATCACTTAAGGTATGGATAAACAAATCATTAAACATGATTAGTGATTAAGAAAATATTTTTCTTAAACCTTGCATTTTTACAAAAGTGTTTTTATAAAAATATAAAAACACATATCTTAATCATTAACATACCTTGATCTTGTTTCAAGTTATTAATTCTTTCTTCCTCCCTTCTTCCTCTAATCAAGTGCAAGAGAAGAACAATCGTATTCTTCTACATACGAATTGTTATTAAGTGATCTCCTTCTTCCTCCTCAAGATCATAAGTCTTTATTATATTAACTTTGTGTTGTTGTGTAAATTGGATTGTGTGTAGATCTAATTGTGTAAATTATGTATTTATGATTTGGATTGTGTGTCAATCCAAGAGTATATATCTTGTGAGTGTGTAAAGACTTAGTGAAGTCTTAGATTGGTTCTAGCTAAGATTAGGACTCGACATCTAGCTTAGTGTCGGAAAAGAAAGTAAGCGACGTGTAAACGGTTTTCTCCGCCTAAAGGGAGCTTGTTGACATAGTGAAATCTCGAGTGGAGTACTCGGGGAGTGGAGTAGGAACGAAGAGGTGCTTCGTAGCCGAACCACTATAAATCTTGGTGTCTTGGTTTGATCGTTTCTTTCTCTATCTCTCTATATTGTTATTGTTTACTTAGTTCATTACATTAGATAGTTTAGTTGTGATTCATATTGTTGATTGATTGACATACAACTCGAATCAAAGCATTTTATAAGCAAAGTTTTAAAACGGTCAAATTAACCGGTAAACTATTCAACCCCCCTTCTAGTTTCCTACAATTGGTATCAGGAGCCAAGGTCACTCAAGATTTTTAAAATATATTGTATTTTAAAGCTTCCGACAAATATCTAGAAGGGCAATCTATGCAAAGACCACCACTTTTGTGATAGTTTTATTTATTGGAAAAATAGATTCGAGACATATGTTAAATCAAAAGATCTAGATCTTTGGCATGTTATTACCAATGGTGATTTTCAACCCATTATTCAAAATCCGGAAACCAAACTTGATGAGGTTGTCCCTTTTGAAAAACAAACCGATGATCTTAAAAGAAAGCTTGTGAAAAATAATGAAGCCAAAATGGTTATTTATAATGCTTTGCCTAGAAAAGATTATGAAAGAATTTTCATGTGTAATACGGCAAAAGAAATTTGGAAAACTCTGTTAATCACCCATCAAGGTAATAGCCAAGTCAAAGATAATAAGATCGACCTTTTGGTTCAACAATATGAACAATTCGTCATTTCTGAAGACGAATCTATAGATAGTGAATTTGCTAGATTTAATACTATTATTACTAGTCTTAAAGCTCTTGATGAAGGTTATTCTAGTAAGAACTACGTAAGGAACTTTCTTAGGGCTCTACATCCAAAATGGAGAGCAAAGGTCACGGCGATTAGAAAAAGAGATAGATCGTTTAAGCTTTTAAGAAGCTTATTCGGTATATTTCTTTATCTTAAAGAAGCTGGTTAGATAAGCTTATGTAATAAGCTAAATGAAGTAGCTTAAGAGACGATAAGCACTTTGAAAGAAAAAAAAAGAAAAGGAAATTAGCACTTCAAAAAAAAAACAACATTAATCTCAATTACGCTAGTATAAAATCTCGATTACGTAATGGAAATAAGCTGTTGAACAGCTTTACAATAAGCTAATCTAAAACTACATTAAGCTAAAATTAAGAGAAAACTATAAAGCTAATTCTAATCCTAATTCCTAACTGATACAAAAGTGTGGGGGTACGTCCTTTTATAACTAAACCCAGGGGTGGAAGTTGTAAATATGCCACCGCCACAAAGTTATTAGCCAATCATTGGCGTTAAATTTGACACCTCATACTGTTGTAGCGAATTAACAATTGGATCCGCCAATGAGAGAGAGGCACGTGGCCTATCCAGCACATAATCCATAAATCAACTAATGATAAGAAGTCACGTGGCATTCATCCTCATTCCCCCGTACCTCCTTTTAATCACTAATAGTATATTGATAAAGAAGCCAGGCCACGTGTCCGGATTTCATTTGCCCAAAAGGAGTTAGTGGGTGCGAGTGGCTTACTCTACTCGTTCACTTGAATTAATTTGAGTGCGTGAAGCACAAACGCCCTTTTTTGCATAGCGAAAACATTACAATTTGTTCTCATTTGTTATTGTTCATGGGCCAAGACTCATACTGCAATAGCAAGCCCAAGTATTCATTTGATTGTGGGTTAGGATTATTTTAACAGGTTAGGCCGAAATCATGAGCTGGCCATGTTAATATTTGAGCTTTTGGTTGGATTTAGAATTTGGGCTTATTAATAATAATAATGGGTCGGTCCAACCCATATAAATGGAGTCGGGTTGGCCTAATAAGAGATGAAGGCACCGTCAGACTCAAAATCTTATGCTCTTTCCAATGATATGCTCGGGGAATTTTTTTGACTTCGTCTTGATCTTGAATAATTAGTAAACTTGATCGAAACTCGCCCAAAAATCACCGTATTTGCTTCGTTTTCAATCCTTTGTACCTGCAAGACATAAAAACACAAACCAAACATATTTGCAATAATATAAAGCATATTTCATGTTTTTAGTCCGTTTATTATAGTGTTTTTCGGGGTATAAATAATGTGTGTTTTAGCACACATCAATGATGATTTTTGAAAGTATTTACATTTTGTGAATAGAATTTGATTACAAAACATATATTTTAGTAGTGAAAGATCCTTTGAATAAATGATATACTCCCCTTAGTTCATGATACATTTTTTCGCATAAAGAATCACTTTTGAGAAAACAATATCATGAACACTAATAAAAACGGAGAAATATATGTTCGCATCATTAATGACTTTTTGTATTCTTCAACTCAATTGGAGTCATACATCTCATACCAATGTTGTGAACCAAATACTCAAACCTTTCACGTGGAAGGGCTTTAGTAAATAAAACATCAACTTGATATTCTGTCTCGACAAAGTAAAGTTCAATAGTACCTTTCTCAACATGCTCCTTGATGAAATGATAACAGATGTTAATGTGCTTTGTACGAGAATGTTGTACCGGATTGCATGATATAGCAATTGCGCTTTTGGAATCACAGTACATTAGAATCTTGTTGTAACAAAATCTATAGTCTAGCAGTTGCGTTCTCATCCAAATGACTTATGCGCATCATGCACATAAAGATACATACTCAGTCTCCGCAGTAGACATTGCGGTACAATCTTGCTTTTTAGACGACCAACTGACTAGCTTATCTCACAAAAATTGTATGCCTTCTGATGTGCTTTTGAAATCATCATTACACCCTACATGATCTGCATCTGAATATGCAATTAGTTCAAACCCTAAATACTTCGAGTACCATAGACCTATGTTAATGGTTTATCTTAGGTATCGAAAGATGAGTTTGACCTCTTTGAGGTGTTTTTCAGTAGGGCATGCCTGATAACACGCACATACAAATGTTATAAAGGAAATGTCTAGTCGACTACTATGATATTTAGTTTGGTCAACTTAGGTACCATGTAAATCTGCATCTAGTTTGGTTGTAGCCATTGGTGTACTAATAAAATCACATTTTTCCATCTCATGTTTCTTAAGAAGATCCATCAAATATTGTAATTTACATATAAAGATTCTTCGGGGTGATTGATGAACCTGATGTCCAAGAAAGAACTCATTTCACCCATCATTGACATTTCAAAATTATCTTTCATAAGTTTTGCAAATCTATTTGAAAATACTGGATTTGTTGACCCAAAAATTATGTCATCAACATAGATTTGAATAAGTATAATAGCATACCCGTGTCATCTTGTAAATGATGTCGGATCGACAATACCTTTTACGAAATGGTTTTTAATCAAAAATGAGGATAGCTTGTCATACCAGGCTTTAGGGGCCTTGTTGAGATCGTACAGAGCTTTTTTAAGACGATAAACTTCTTTTAGTAGTCCATTCAGGAATGCCTTCTTGACATCCATCTGGTAGATAGGAAAGTTCTTGTGTGCTGCGTATGCCACAAAGATTCTGATAGCTTTAAGTCTTGTAACTGGTGCAAAAGATTCCTCAAAATCGATACTCTCCTCTTGAACATATCCCTTGGCAACTAAACGAGACTTATTATGAATAACTGTGTTCTCAGCATCGGTCTTGATTTTCCAAAGCTATTTAACAACAATTACATTTCTGCCAATAGGACATTTAACAAGTTCCTAAACATCAAGTCGTTTAAACTAGTTTAGCTCATCTTGCATGGATTCAATCCAAATGTGATCAAGCATTTCTTCCTTGATGTTTTTTGGTTCGGTAGTACTCAGTGTAAGTGCATACATACATATTTTGGCATCAGTGTGTAGCTTACATCTTGTCATTACTGGTTTAGAGGGGTCACCAATCACTTGTTTAATTGGATGGTGTTTTGTCCATTAATCAGTAGAGCGATGTTTTTGGTAGAACTCCAACATATTTGACGCATCCTGCATGGTAGAAGATGATTCAGTTTCTTCTAATACATGAGTTTGAAGTGAATTATAGAAAACATTTACGTAAAGTTCTGCAACGCCTTCTTGAGCTGATTCATTGGCAATTTCATTCAAGACTGGGGGTATTGGTTCATTATAAATTGGTTCTTCTGATGTAGTTACTATTTGAGGAGCTTCATCTTCTTCAACAACATTTGATGATGATGAATGAGTGTCTTCAGTTTCAAGAGTATGTGCAGCGGAATTATCTGACACTTCTAGAGTACTCGTCGCATAGTATTCTTCATATAGAGGACCAAACAAATTAGCCAAGTCTGTTGTTGACGGTACAGGTTATGAATCATCCAATGAATCTTGAAAATTTGTGAAGTTAAATTCGGGTTCTGAATTGTTACACTCAGAAGCCATTGTTGTGAGTTCATCAAATTTAACATGAATGGTTTCCATGATCTTACAAGTTTGGCGGTTCTAGATTCTAAACCCTCTTGATGACTCAGAATAGCCAATAAAAATCCCAATGTCAGCCTTTGGTTTCATTTTCCCAAGATCATCACAATCATTTGTTAGATAACAAAGAGATCCAAACACATGAAAATATTAAACATTGGGTTTCCTTCCATGAATCAACTTTTAAGGAGTTTATTATGTTGTGTATGTATAATAGAGCGATTCCAAGTAAAGCAAGTAGTAGCAATAGCTTTAGCCCAAAGAAATCCTAGAGTTTTGGAAAAGATAAGCATTGTTCGTGCAACCTCGACAAGTGTTCAATTACGTCTTTTAACAACACCATTTTGTTGAGGTGTACGTGCAATTGAAGTATAGTGTACAATGCCAAACTTTGTATAAAATGACCGTAATTTCTCATTTTTAAATTCAGTTCCATAATCTGTTCAAATCTTCAAAAAATTAAGCCTTGAAAGTTCATTGAACTTGATTAATGAAATTGATAATCACATCTGGAGTCTCATATTTGGAGTGAAGAAAGAATACCCAGGTGTATCGAGAATAATCATCTACAATTACAAGAATATGTTTCTTGCCATTAATGCTCGTGACCCTCACTGGCCCACATAAATCCATATGAAATAATTCAAGTTTGGATTCTGTACTTGGAACCAATTTGGATGGAAATGAAGCTTTCTTGCTTTTGTCTTGCTCATAGGCTGAACATAATTGATCTTTATCATATTTAAACTTCGAAAGCCCATCAACTAAGTCGTTTTTTGTAAGATGGTTTATGGTACCAAAATTCAAATGAGATAGTCTTTGATGCCATAACCATGATTTTGTTGATGTAGCTTTAGACATTAAGCAAACTGGAGAAGAAGCTGCCAACTTAGAAATGGAGATGGTGTATATATTAGAATCACGAGATCCGGTTAGCAAATCATCACCCTCCAAATTATAAACATAGCAAGTGCTTGAACGAAAGGCGACTTTTAAATCTTCAACACAAAATTGTTCGACCGAAAACAAATTGTGTCCGAGGCCCTCAACATAGTATACGTGACATGTTGTGAGATTTCCTTGAACATAGTCGCCATATCCAGTGATTACTGCGAAGTGATCATTTTCAAAGCGGACCGTTCCCATGAATTTCTCAATGAAATTTCTTAGCAGTTAAAGATTATGAGTCATGTGCTTCGAGCACCCGCTATCAACAATCCAAAGGACTTGTTGAATCACCTACATCACATGAAACAAACACAGATGGAAGAGTGGACAGTTTGGCTACCCATTTCTGAGTGGTAATAGTTCGCTGTGCTTCGAGCCCCGCTATCAACAATCCAAAGGACTTGTTGAATCACCTACATCACATGAAACAAACACAGATGGAAGAGTGGACAGTTTGGCTACCCATTTCTGAGTGGTAATCGGTGTGTTGAATAGTTTTCTAACACTAGAACTACTCTTGGTCACATTATGTGTAGATTGTGCAGTGTCGCGCTTGGGTGACCAATTAAAACTTAGTTGGTTTTCAAACCATTTCTACCACTTTCTACTTGTAGCAAGTTTGTTCTTCATGTAAGTGCTAAGTATCCTACTTTGCTTAGATTCAGGGGATAGTAATGATGCACTGAAAACCTTATTTGTTGCTGTTGGGGGTTTTAGCAACACTAAACTTAGATTTTGCAACTACAGGAGTAGCTCCTAAATTCTTATATTTTGCTGCTATGGGGGAAGTGAATAAGGCTTTTTTCACCCTAGAATCTACAGACAACGCATAACAAGCAACACATTTTTCATGAGAGAGCATAAAAACATCTTTACCACAAGAAACACAAACAAGATTCGAACCATCCTTAACAACAGTTACAAACTTTGTATTTAATACATTTTCATTTGAATGACAAACAGTCGAATTAATTGTTTCATGCTTATTAGAATCCATACTAACACTACTTGACACTTTCTGAACATTTATTGATGGGCTCTTATCATTAGGGTTCTTTAAGACTCTATCCTTCGATTTAGTGTCCTTAGACCGTGGTCTTCTAACATTATTAGAACTTTATACTCCTGTAGAATTGGAAATAGACATGTTAGTTGTAAAAACTGGCATGTGTGACTCTTGTTTTGATATTTTATACAATCCTCTTGTGATGACATTTGCACTCTTTTTTGAGTTTGCTCGTTTTTAGGTGTAGAATGTGAAGTGACAGGTTTTGACCTATCTGATTTATCCTCTATTTTTGAAGTGTTCTTAGCCTTATTTTCTTTGTTTCTTGAGGCCTCAGATTAGTCAAACTTAGTGTTCACATCCTTCCCTTTGTCTACGGTTTTGAGTTTATCTTTAAGCTCAGAAATTATCATCAAAAGATTTTGATTCTTAGAACGCACATCACTATAAGCATATGTCAGTTGATTGATACTTTCAATTAACTCATTAACCTCTTGTTGATGTTGAACCCATGTTGCTTTGATTGAATTAAAAAAGCTTTTCATATTCAAGTTTAATGTTTTCTCTTTCTTGAAGAAGTGACTCAACTTGAGATTTTAGCAACACGTTTTCATCATTCAACGTTGACAACCTTGACTTCCAAGAGACATCACAAGTCATTTTTCTCTTTTATGTTGCAATTTATGTTTAAAATCAATGCTTTGAGTTTGAGATCGTTTAAAGTCATTTTCAAGAATTTTGATTCTTTTGAGTAAATTTGGCTTGTACATCCTTGGAGTCATTGAAAGTTTCTCTTTTTCAAGCATTAATAATTCGATTTTCTGTTCAGCAACATAAAGTAATACACAATCACTAATTTCTCTCATAAAGGATGCTTCTAAAAGTCGATCAATGTCTTTAGGAAAACTATTATCTTTTGTTTGTTGATTCTTAACTTTCTGTTACATTGACTCAAAAATATTTAACATCTCATGTACTTCTTCAGTAAGTTCTTTTTGAAGTTCTTTAGAACTTTGATACAAAGAAAGTGACATTGGAATGACATCATTTTTGTAAAATTTCATCAAACGTCTTGACTATCACATATCCATCTTCTTTTACTATCTTGTAAAAGAGTGTTATCAATCTTTTTTCGAAATGCAGAAACTGGTTCATCCAAATTTTCAAACAGTTTTAACAATTTGCTTTCATTTGGCATGTTTTGAGTTTGATAAATCTGACACTTCTTTACTTGACTCAGAAACTTCATTAGAAGTAGAAGAAGTTGAAAAATATGGTTGTTCAACAGAAGGTTCTTGTTGAGGAACAAATATTTCATAAAGAGCATTTTATTTTGCATAATCCAATTGAACCATTTTGTTTCTCATTTTTATTCAACTTTCTTCTGCGTCCTCTAGAGTTTCCTCATAATCAGGTGAATCAATTATTAACTTAGTACTTTGAAGCCTTTCACCATCATACATTTTTGGTTGTGCTATAATGGCCTTCTTGAGACGTTCCAGATTTTTATAACCCAACCGGCATTTAGAAAAGGATCATAAACCTTATTTGGTGTTTTTCCAAGCATGTGAACTGTTTGAATTGATTGACCCATTTTGTAAACAATTCGATCATAATCACTCAGTTTCTCTTGGAGATCAACAATATCTTCAACATATCGATTTTCTCGTTCTTTGAAAGCCTTTTTAGCCAACTAAGTTTCATGTTGAATTATTATATTTTCATTTTTAATTTTGAAAAAGTTAGATTCAATTTTATCTTTTTCTTTCAAAATTCTTTCAGTGGTGTCTTTATCAACCCGTATTTCCCGTTCCAATTCATCACATATTTTTTGAAAATTTGAACTTTTTGTAGATTTTGACTCAAGCATTTTGACCCGTTCCTGACATATCTCAAGCTCTTGTTGTAGCGCCATTTTTTGATTTTGAAGCTCAGTATTTAATATTTTTTGATTTTTAGCTTCTTGTTGAACATTATATGCTAAGGTTTTAATATCCTTAAACTCGTCATTAGCATCTGAATCATGTGCAACTGTATTACAATTATTTTCCATATAAGGACCATCAAATGTGATACTAGTATCAATTTGATCATCATTAGATGTGTTAACAATAGTTTTAAGTTTCCCATGATTCATTTGTGCATCAACACCTTTGGACATTTTACCATGATTATTTCGAGAAGCATTTACCTCACTAACAGCTTGTGCATCATACTTTGGCTCAGTTGCATTTTGATCATCAGTCGGTTGAAGTCTTGCCATCATGATTACAACAGCCGTCAGCTCTTCTAATGTATCATCTCCATAAGTTTTGTCAAGCATGAAATCATTTTCTTCATCATTGAGGTTGCTTACAGCTTCATCTTTCATGGCAATTAGCATTTGTTCCCTAAAATACTTGGCATCACGAACTCTTGGTTTTTGACAATCCCGAGCATAATGACCTTTTCCATTGCAGTTATAACACTGAACATTTGCTCTAACTGGAGTTGTCTCATTTCGTGGATTACATTGAATAACCTGATTACTATCTTCCTTATGTTGATCCAAACCATTTCCTGCAGTAGTTGCTTGATTCCTGTTTTGTCTCCCAACATTCCTATAACCATTTCCACCATAGCCAGAATTCTTGATTTGTATGTCAACTCTTCCATCCTGAATCACAACTTGATTCCTTGTGTTTGATGAAGTACGAAGACGGTTGTTGGTGGGTATAGAGAATTTTTGAGTAATAATTTCATTTATCAGATAGCTCGGAGCTAAGTAACTTCATTGCAGTTGTCTCATTTACTCTCTTGACACACCCTTAATTACTCCCCCTTGATAATAATCTTCATAATCGAGTGCAACTAGACGAATGGATTTGGAGTAGTTAGTAAATGAGTTGTAGTAAATGAGAATACGAAGGACTTGCATGAGATTGTGATGGATAAGCATTTGAATGAGCAACTAGTGCTAATGGATCATGATTTCTTGCAGCTCTTTTTGTTTTAGATGCTTGAATATGTGGCTCGAGTTGCAATAAAGAATCATATAAATTATCATACTCAACTTGAGTCACTTTTTGATTTTGACGAATAAATGTAGTGTATTTTCTCCACTCGGGTTGTAAGGAATTGAGAAACTTGGTGTTGATTGACACATGTGTTGGACGAACACCATTACGATCTATAATATTCACGAGCGTTGTCAATCTTTCATACATAGATTCTAATGATTCTCCTTCCTTTGCCATAAATTTGTCAAATTCGTCCATAAATCGTGAGTGTTTAACATCATTAGCAATTTTAGAACCATACATTAGCCTTTTGATTTGTTCCCACATATGCTTAGCCATTTTAAACGAGCATACAGAATTAGTAGAATATATTAGAACTAGCTTGAATAAGAAAATTCATAACTTTAACATCAACTGTATATTGTTTCTTATGAGCCCTTAGTATCTTAACATCTTTGTTGGTTCAAGAATATGTTCATTAGTATCATCAGGATTAGCAATCATTGGCCTCACATAAGGTCCTTTTGCAATTGAACGCCACATATGTTCCCCTTCTTCCTGCCTATTCTCCAGAAACCTTTTTAATCGACTCTCCCATGGTATATAATTCCCTTTCTCTAGCATTGGGGTCTGTCATTAGCTCCTGACTCGGTAAGAGTTTGTTGATTTGAAGCAGACATGTTGTATGTTTAATAATATAATGCAAACTCGAATCGTTTTGGATATAAATTTTGCAATCGTGAAATCAAAGAGCAATTACAACTTCGTTTATCAAATAGTACCACAACTTTTGAAGATACGAAACCTTCGTTAGAGTACAAAGATGAAAGTAACGAGAAGCTTTATACGTAATTTTAAATTTTTGAAAGTAAGAAGTTACGAAACCTCTGCAATAGATTTACGAAACCCACTTTGTGTTACGAAACCTCTTGCACAAAATTACGAAACTTCTCAATATGAAAACAAAATTACAAAACCTCAAAATAGGAAAGCTATGTTACGAAACCAATTCTTACGAAACCTCAACGGTATGAAACTGTTCTACGAAAACTCTGCTACAAAACCTTGGAAATATGAAACCGTAGAAATAAGAAACCTTCAATCAATAAACTGTGTTACGAAACCTCTCGTATAGAACTTGTGTTACGAAACCTTGGATTACGAAACCAAGACCAAGTTCTTGATACGAAACCTCAATTACGAAACCTTTGATTTATGAAATCTCCACAGAATATGAAACCAAGCAGTTACCGAAAGCTCCTCAGTACGAAACCTCTATTTTCGTAAATTCCAAATTTACCTTTACTTTCGTAACAAACACTAAACCTCTACTTTCGTAAAATATAAGCTACAAAACTATCAAGAAACTTATGCATTTTGATTCTAGCAGTTAAGAATGATGATTATCTTTTGAAATTTGCTAAGTTCTACGTATGACAGTTTTACGATAGCGATATTATTTGCGTTTGACTGTTATCGAAAGCTCAAAATACTCTACGAAAGCTCAAATATGAAATACGAAAATAATTTTCCCGCCTAAACACAGTTACCGAAACCTATTTTATATATTAAGAAAGCAGTTTAAGCTCAAAAACAGTTTCCGAAACTAATCCACAACGTTACGAAAGCTATCAATTCTTATTATTTTCGATCCAAATCAAGACAAAACGAGTAATCTCCAAAATCAAGCACTTTAATTCATGATTTGATGTTTCCAAAAGTGTTATGAAAGCGTTTTAAGATCAATAACACGATAAATAATGAATCAAACACTATATGAATATGAAAGCTACATGATTTCTTACATCTGAAACCTCTAAGATAAAAAATATCACACGATTAAGCTCAAATTAATACATGAAACATGCACTAGATCTCTCCCGTCTCTGATACCACTTGTTATATGTCATGTTTGCGTACAAGATATCATACGAAAGCTATGAGTAAAAAGAAGAGGAGCTAGAGAGTATTTTTTATTATTTTCAAAGTTTTCATACAAAAGGGAAAATAGAAATAGGAGGGAGAAGTGTGTGTTACAACTTTACAAAATACATGTATTTATACCCATTCCTAGATGGGTAAATACTTATTCACTACTATTTCTATTTTCTTAACTTTAGTCCAATCTTGGTCAACTTAACTTAACTTGACCAATGTTAGACTTTATTACAATATTAAATCTAATAAAACTATAAACTATACAAAGATCAATTCTAATAATAGTAAACACTTTTTATAAACCTAACAATAGTGATCTAAGAATAAGACATAATATTTAAAACCCGTAAGACTCGGATGAGGGAAGCCCACATATCTGAGTGAACAATGTCAAAACAAGACCTAACCAAACTTTGAGAACTAGATAGAGGAAGCTTCACGTGCTTGCCAAGCTGACAAGCCTGACAAAGCACAAGAGGCTTCGTTTTATTACAAGCAATGAAATTACTAGAAATAAGACGACGTAACACTTCGCTTACTTGATGTCCAATTCGTTAGGTCCACGTATGTTGACTCGTTAGAAACACTTGAGGAATAGGAGAATGTTTCGTGGCTAGGTAGAGATCCCCAATACTATCACATCGGAGAAGCACCCGACATGTCATAAAATCCTTAAGAGAAAAACCAAACTCAAATTCAATTGTACAATTATTATCACATACAAACCCAACTAAACCGAATTAATTTTTTTAACATTGGTAGCGGTATGAGGGACATTATTAAAGTGTAAGAGGTTTTATGAGGAGTAGCAAAATGCATTGCCAATGTTGGTGTTGTACTAATCATCACCAACAGATGGTTACATACACATATATTAAAAACAATATTACTATGACTATTAACATAGTATTAAGATGAGGAACTTACATCTGGATCCATGTTTCAGCATCGATAGTGGGATCAAAGAGTCATAGCACTAAATGCATGATGGTAAAAACCGTAACTCCTGTCCAAAGGTAAAATTTGAACTCCTTTGACTTGAACTGGTATTGGGCCTGTCTTGATGGTATGAGGCTGGCAATGGGGCCTGAACCTGGACTGGTATATTTCGTGACCCCCTTATGACCCAAAAATACACAAATTGTGAATTGTTGAATATTTATTTGTTTCAAATCTGGTGGTGCTCATCATTTATTTAAAGAGACTAGGTTGGGGTATAGTGATACGTAAAGGACGTGTGGAGGAGCTACTATTGGAGTGTCCCATATCACGATTTATATTACAACCACAGTTTCACCAAATAGTTTCAAGTTGTGACCGAATTAATTCTAACATTTGAGCCGGAGTAAGGTTGTGGGGCTTTGGTGATATCAGGACCGTAGGTCCAGTATAATTTAAAGACCACGAGGACGTATTATTGGTACTAGAAATTGCATGAGACAAACTATCATGCATAAATTTGCAATTATCACCAAAACAACAAAATCTTTAGCAAAGTTAAAACAAGGCTTCAATGACTTATTCTCAGGACTAACACTATTACGTGAGTTGTGTTACCTGATTGAGCCAAAGGAATTGTAGGAGACGAGGAAGAAGAGTAAGCATGTAAATCTTGAGACTTTGACTTTAACCTCATCTCTTTCGTAGTAACCATTGAATGAACTGTGTTGAGATGGGGAAAGCGCTCCCTATGAGCAATGATACCCGCAACTTGATCAAACTTTGCACTTAATATTGAGAAAAGAGACATCGGACAGAAGCAAAACCACAAGTAAAATATGAAATGCAATAAAAGATGACACACGGATTTAACGTGGAAAACCCCAAAAGGGTAAAAACCACGGGCAAGGAAAGATACGTTTCACTATGATGAAAATTAGGAGTTACACCTTCTCTAGTTACAAGGATTAATAACTATCTCTTGTAACTAGGAAATACTACAAACTCTCTAATAGACTCAAGAACTAGGAGAAGATACAAGACACTTATTAGTGTTGCTTTCTTTGGAATGGGATGCTTATTACAATGGAAATGCCATCTATTTATACACAAGGTCCATGGCATCATTGTAAATATACTAGCCAATTATTTCCACATTTGTGTGCCACCAAATCCACCAAACTTTCAACCAATTCACTATCTTTATTTTATGAATCTCCCACTTGAAGATTCGATTGAAGCTAAATCAATCTTCACATCGTTATCCTTCCTTGCACTTTCATGTTGCTTACGTTTCCGCTAGGCCGCATGAGGATCCGCACCATTTAAAATTGTCACCATTGATTACTTTCGTTAGGTAATCTGCCACGTTATCATCAGTATAAATCTTCTGCATATCCACGGTTCCTTCTTCCACTTTCTCACGAACAAAGTGATACTGAACTCATATATGCTTTGTCTGTGAAAAACGTAGAGAGGGGGGGTGAATACGTTTTCGATTAAAATTTAAAAACTTTTGTAGCAAATGACCGAACAAACACGACGTAATATGAAAAGTATTGATTATAGTCTACGACTATATGTATAATGGAGACCAATCAACAAGCAAGTAGCATAAGCATCAAACCAAAACATAAGCATAATTAAAACGTAAAGAAATAACGATATGTGAAGAGAAAGCAAACCGAACACGATGATTTATAGTGGTTCGGTCACGGAGCTCCTCTCCGCCCTACTCTACTCCCTGAGTACCCAATTCGAGAGTTACTTCACTAGATCAACATTCTCCTTTTTCGGCGGAGAAAACCTTACACAACGTCGCTTACACTTTATCCGGTACTAAGCTAAATACCGAGTCCTAATCACCGGGAGAACCAACCCATCATCGCTTACACTTTATCCGGTACAAAGCTAAATACCGGGTTCTTACACAAAGGGTAGAACCAACCAAAAACCTCGTTATGTTTTATGGTCCAACATAACAAACCTTGTGTTTTATGGCACAAACACATAAACCATCTAGTCTAAATCAAATGATACAAGATAATGATGTGATTACAAAGATGATCCAAGACAATGTGTCTAATGGATATGAATGACTAATCTAAATGTCTTCCATTGATGGAAGCATTCAAATGGATGAAGATGATGAGATCTCTAATCTTGTAGATCTTCATATGGATATGCTTGGTGGTGGATGGAAATGGCAAGATCTCTAAGGCTTGCTTTGGTGGATCATCATAGGAGTATGCTTACAACAAAATGAATGTTATAGCATTATGATCATATGCAAATGAGGGTGTTTAAAGGGTGTTGCTGCTGATCTAAGAGAAGGAAAAATGCAAAGAGAAAAGTGTGTAAAAAGGTGTATGAAATGGTGAGATTTTACTTGCTATTTATAGGCAAAAAATCCACTGTAGCCCGGTTCTACCGGTGCTATTGAAGAAGGGCACCGACAGCCAAAAGCAAGGGCACCGACCTACAGTAATGCAATCTAAGTTTAGATTTGCAAGATCTTGAAAGATCATAAGTAATATTGGTGGATTTTATCTAGATTTGCTAAGATATTTAAAGATATGTTGATGTCATGGATGAGGTAAATATTATAAGCATT
>BQNB010102015.1:0-22175 GCA_026074375.1 Tanacetum coccineum
ACAGCCAATCTCAGCCATTGTACACACAAAACCCACTCCATAACCTTATTGGGCTTGAAAAAGCCCAATAACCAACCCTATACCTTATTGGGCCTTAAAAAGCCCAATAACATAAGCCTGTACCTTATTGGGCCCAAACCCAAACCCAGTGGGCCCAATACAAGCCCAACACAAAACCCAAGCCCAACAAAAGCCCAAAATCCATTTTTATAAACTTTAGGGGCTAAATTGCCAAGTTTTAAAAGTTGTTTTATAAGGAAAATAGAAAAATAAAACACAAGGGCTAGTTTTGCAAATTGCTTAAACTTTCTTTACCCCTTTTAGTTATAAAACAGCAGGGACTAGTTTTGCAATTTTGCCAAACCTTTCTTTATTTCTTTTGTTATAAAACGGAGGGGCCATTTGTGTTACTTTCCAAACATGTTATAACTAAACTTGGGCTTAAATAAAATGAAAAGAGTAAGAAAGGTGAGGGACTGAAATTGCCTCTTCTCCAAAGATCACGTTTAAACCTGTAACCACTTGGTACTGTAACACCGTACCCGCCAAAACCTCAAACAGCCATTTCCCACGGTTTCTAGTCCCAAACCACCTCCCAAGTACTACCCACAGCTCACTCTCACCCTTTCCCACAATCCATTTCCCCTATAACCCTCTACCCTGGCAAATCACACAACCCGAAGCAACCCTTCAATGGCTGAGATGAAGTCAAGACAAAGGGAAGGCTAGGATTGCCTTGGAAGCTTCCTACTCTCACAACCAGCTTATCCCAAGAGCTACAAGTCTTTGAAGACTTGTATAAAAGAGAAGAGAGCAAGCCGAACAAAAACACACCTTTTTCTTTGTATTTTTAGCTTACTTTTAATTCTAAGTCTTTCTTTTAAGCATTTGAAGTGTAATTCAGTCATTTAAAAAGTTTTATGCTGTAATTCATCCAGTTTTAATAAAAGTTAAAAACTTTCTTGTTATTTGAATATTTGAAATTTAAAGTTTAATGGTAGTTGATTATATCTGTTTAAATTGTTTTAAAAAGTGTTAAAAGTAATCACACTTCACTTATTATATGTTATCTCAGCTTTCATTTCACAAGAAAAGATAAAAATTGAGTTTTTATATATTAAAGGGGTGTTTGGTTTAGCCTTGAAAATGGGTCATATGGGGTTTTGCATGGGTCAAGTGCACTCAGCCAACTTTGGCTGAGTGTATAGGCTTTATCAGGCCACTTAAATCACCACCTTTAGTTTAAAAATAAGTTTTTAGGTTCCTTTTGGTTTCTGTCAAAATTTGAATAAGCATAAGTGAGCTAAACCACTTAAGCTGCTTATGCAGCTTAAGCACACTATTTTTGTGCTCATTGTTGTTGTTTCTAGCCACTTTAAAACACCCCTTGTTCTGTCCCTTTTACTTTGACAACATAAGTCAAAACTTGGCTTTGCAAATTTTTTTGAAAACCCTCAACTATTAGCCCAAAAATCAGCAGCTTTTTCTTAACCTTAATAGCTAATATTTTGAAAATAAGCTCATTGACCACCCCTTGTTATCTGTTTGTGGTTTATTTTGGCTAAAAAGCTTTTAAGAGCTTATTTTCATAAGCTCAAATAAGCCTTAAGCTCACTGTGTTGCCCTCCCCTGGTGCTAGACTCCAAATTCAGCCCCTTTTATCTAGCTTATTTTGTATTAAGCCCTTAGTTAATTTAGCTTTTATCCATAGCTTATTACTAGTTCTTTAAATCCCCAAAACCTTATAGCTTATCTCTCTTTCTAGGTTAGTTTAATTTAAGCTTAAAGTTACCTTTTTTCTGTTTTCTTTTTAAAACTGTCACATAGCTTATTTCATTTTTAGCTTATTTTAAGGCTTATTATAGGTTGCTTTAGCTTATTTAGGATTCCCCTTCCCTATTTATCTGTCCCCCATAGATTTTAGCTTATTTTGTTAGCTTAAACTTCAAAGAAAAAGCAAATAAGCTCATAAGCTTAATAAGTTTCTGTCAGCCCAAAAGCTCACATTTCTGGCTTATTAAGTTCACTTGAGCTTATGCACCTTTTATGAAAAATACTCCCCTCAAGCCCCTTAACAGCTTTGCTTCTTTGGCTTTTTGATAATAAGCCCTTTGGACCCACCTTGTAATCGGGGTCCACCTCAGGGACCAATTGTGTAATTTTCTCTTTTTTAGTTACCTTTGTTAGTCCCTGTGGTTAGTTAGCCTGTTACCCCGTTTGTCCTTGTGTCCTTTCACTGTTAGTCCCTTAGGTTAACTTTAGTTAGTTTATTTAATTTAATTAATTAAATTAGGTTTAGATTTAATTAGTTTTTTATTTAATTTAAATTAATATAAATTTAGGGTAAAATTTAATTATTTAAATTAAATTTTAAAAAACATAAAATTTGGGCATTTTTATATTTTTAGAATTGTTAACTTTTTCTTTATTTTATTTTATTTTTTCAGAATTTTTATAACTTTTATTTTTTGTCTTTTTCTATTTTCTTAGTTTTAATTAGTTTTTAATCTTTAAAAATTCATAAAAAATCCAAAAATTAATAAAAAAAATATTTTTCTTTTTTGTAAAATTTTCTTTTGTTTTTTAAATTTTATTCATTTTTTTGAAATTTTAGTGGGAAAACGGGGTACGTGAGAACAACGGGCAAATGTAGGTCAGATCATATCGAAGATATACTACCCCATACTAAAACTAAACATTGTCCTCAATGTTTCCTAGTTTAAGGCTCAAATCCCCATACTAAAATTCAAAAATTCAAAAAGTCAAATGCATAACCCAAGCATGAAGAGAGTATCACACAAATCTTAAGCCGTTTATCAAGTATGTTAAAAGATAAATGTTAGTCGATAATAATCTTAGGATATCGGATTTCCCCAAACTAATGGCAAGCAAAGGCTAGGAATCGAGTGGACCGGGACAAAACACCGAACACGAGAGTCTTCGGAAAATTTTGGGTCAATCCTACAAAAAAAATCACAAGCACAAACAACAAGAAACGAAAGAGTACAAGCCTCCTCACATCACAATAGAAATAAGAAAGAAGAAAAATGGATAAGCATGGGGTACCTCCCATGAAGCGCTTGTTTAGGGTCACTAAGCTTGACCCAATCCCCGAATTTATTTGTCCTTGAGGAAGGTTTGGAGATCTGGGACAACCAATTATGGTATGTCCCCTCCAAAGTAGTGCTTAATTCGATGACCGTTCACCTTGATGTTTGGCCCGAAGTTTTGAGATAACTCAACGGTGCCACATGGAAAGACTTGGGTAATGGTGAACGGTCTGGACCAACGGGATTTCAACTTGCCTGAGAACATCTTTAATCGAGAGTTAAAGAGGAGGACTTGATCACCGACGTTAAAAACGCGGTTTTTGATCTTTGAGTCATGGATCCTCTTTGTTTTCTCTTTATAGATCAAAGAGTTCTCATAGGCATGATCATGAAGTTCATTGAGTTTAACTTTACGGTGATCACCCGCGGTCTCAAGGTTAAAGTTTGCATGCTTCAAGGATCAATAGGCTTTGTGCTTGAGCTGGATCGGTAGATGACATGCCTTTCCGTACATGAGCCTATATGGGGTACACCCGATGGGTGTTTTGTAAGCGGTACAGAAGGCCCAAAGTGCATCATCTAGTTTATCTGACCAAGATGCACGGTTCTCACCCACAGTCCTTTTAAGAATTCATTTCAAGCCACGATTGGATACCTCAACTTGCCCACTTGTTTGTGGGTGATACGCGATGGAGAGACGGTGAGTAACTTCATATTTAAGCATGACCTTTGCAAACTGGTCATTGCAAAAATGGGTTCCACGATCACTTATGATAGCACGAGGGGCACCGAATTGGGCGAAGAGAGATTTAAGAAATTTACAAATAACTCGAGCGTCGTTGGTGGGGAGCGCTTTCGCTTCAACCCATTTTGACAAATAATCGACCGCCACGAGTATATACTTGTTCCCGCTTGAAGACGGGAACGGACCCATGAAATCGATGCCCCAAACGTCAAAGATTTTGCAAACTTGGATGGAATTTTGAGGCATTTCATCACGCTGTAAATTTTTTCCTTGACGCTGGCATAAGTCGTAATTTTTAACCAACTCGTGAGCATCTTTGTAAATAGTGGGCCAAAAGAAACCGGCATCAAAGACCTTTTTGGCGGTGAGATTTGCACCATGATGTCCCCCGGTGGGTCCATTGTGGCAAGCTGTGAGGATGTCAACAGCTTCTTGGCCTGCAACACACCGCCGGATCATTTGATCCGCACATATTTTGAACAGATAGGGGTCGTCCCAAAAGTAGTGTTTAACATCCTTGAAAAACTTGTTCTTTTGCTGGGACGACATCCCTTTAACAATGAAATTCCCCGCGTGGTAATTTGCATAATCGGCAAACCACGGGGTACTTGAGTCACCACGAAAAGTCACCATATTCATTGTCTCGAGAGGAAACTTTTCATTTACCTCCTTTGGGTCGAGCACATTTTCATAAGGATTTTCTAATCGGGAAAGATGATCGGCCGCGAGATTCTCGGCTCCTTTTGTGTCAATTACTTTGAATGTGAACTCTTGAAGGAGGAGAACCCACCGGAGCAATCTCGCCTTGGAATCTTTTTTAGCAAAGAGATATTTTAGGGCGGAGTGATCCGTATACACTATGCTTTTGTTCAAGATGAGGTAAGACCGGAATTTTTCGAAGGCATACACCACGGCTAACATTTCTTTCTCCGTCGTAGTGTAATGCGATTCCGCCTCGTTCATTGTTTTACTAGCATAGTGTATAGGCCTAAAGTGTTTTTCATGACGTTGCCCCAAGACTGCACCTATGGCAAAGTCGCTTGCATCGCACATAAGCTCAAAGGGTAGGTCCCAGTCTGGGGCAATCAAGATTGGAGCTTCGGTAAGTTTTTTCTTTAACGTTTCAAAAGCTTGAATACATTCATTGGAGAAGATGAACGGAGTATTCTTCTCAAGAAGATGAGTCATCGGTCGGGAAATTTTGGAAAAATCCTTAATGAACCGTCGGTAGAAACCGGCATGACCGAGAAAACTTCGAACACCCTTGACGGTGGTGGGATGAGGTAACTTAGCAATCACATCGACTTTGGCTTTATCAACCTCAATCCCTTTTTTGGAGATCTTATGGCCAAGAACAATGCCTTCCTTAACCATAAAATGACTCTTTTCCTAATTCAGACAAAGATTGGTGTCTTCGCACCTTTGAAGCATCTTGTCTACACGAGAGAGGCAATTTCTGAATGAATTCCCAAAGACCGAAAAGTCGTCCATGAAGACTTCCATCGTTTTTTTGATCATATCATGAAAGATAGCCATCATACACCTTTGGAACGTGCCTGGTGCATTGCATAAGCCAAAAGGCATGCGACGATAGGCAAACGTTCCGTAAGGACACGTGAATGTTGTCTTTTCTTGATCATGAGGGTCGATAGGAATTTGAAAGTAACCCGAGAAACCATCGAGAAAACAATAGCAATCGTTTCCCGCTAATCTCTTAAGCATTTGATCCATAAATGGTAGTGGAAAGTGGTATTTACGGGCGGCTTCATTTAACTTGCGGTATTCAATGCACACACGCCACCCCGTAACCAATCGAGTCGGGATTAATTCATTTTCAACAACTGTAAAGCCACCCTTTTTTGGTACGCAATGTACGGGGCTTACTCAAGGACTATCCGAGATCGGGTAAATTAATCCGGCGTCAAAAAGTTTTTCAACCTCCTTTTTGATGACATCGTGGATTTTTAGATTCACCCGTCTTTGGTATTGAACAGCCAGTTTGTAGTCCTCTTCCATAAGAATCTTGTGAGTACAAAATTCCAGGTTAATACCCTTGATGTCGGAGAGTTTCCAAGCGATGGCTCGCTTGTGTGACTTCAAAACCTTTATGAGAGCGGCTTTTTCCTCGATACTAAATTCTTTAGCAATTATAACTGGTAACTTGTTGTCACCTTCCAAAAATGCGTATTCGAGATGAGGAGGTAAGTCCTTGAGTTTGACTTTGAAAGGTTCATCAATTGAAGATTTATCAGTTTTAGCTTCACAAACTTTTAGTTCTTTTCGAATTTCAGGCATATAGTTTCCTTGAGTGGGAGGAGGTAATAATGGATCATCATTGAGAAATGATTTAAGAAGAAGAATATCCCCCTCTGAGTCATAGTAAGAGTCATCAACTTTCAGTGAAGTTGGATCATCTTCAAGAGCGAGGAAAGCATTGACTTCCTCGAGAAGAAAATCACTATCCCCGAAGGGAGTGAGAGTCGGAGAAGAGGTAGAAACGATCGGGTCATAGTAAGGAGTGGGATTGCCACTCGCGATCACATCGGAAAAACCGAGAACTTCTTGAGAATACTCCTCACAAGCCATTTCAATGACGTCGATTCGGTTCGCCGTCATATCATCGTAATTAGAGGAGTATCTCAAAGTTTGGTCAAGATTGAATGTTACGGCTTCTTTTCCAACACGAAGAGTTAATTCGCCTTTGTAAACATCAATCAAAGCACGTCCGGTCTTTAAGAAGGATCTCCCGAGAATTAGAGGAACTCGGGGATCGGCATCAAAGTCTACGACTACAAAGTCGGCCGGGAATTTGAACTTTCCTACTTTTAGGTAGACATCTTTGGCGATACCGATCGGTTGGGTAATCGAACGGTCTGCAAGTTCAAGAGTCATACAAGTAGGAGTGAGCTCTGGAAGAGAAAGTTTTTTCCACACGGATAATGGCATGAGATTTATGCTAGCGCCAAGATCGGCCAAGGCTAAGCACTCATCCATTCCGGGAAAATCACACGGTATGAGAAATTTGCCGGGGTCCCCAAAGTTATTCTCGGGTAACTTGTTGAGATACACACAAGCCGAACAATGCTCATTTAAAGGATTTCTATCCATTTCACTTAATTTTTCTTTGTTTCCGATTAAGGCTTTAAGAGTCGAAGCAAATTTTGGCATAAGAATCAAAGCATTTGCGAAGCTAATTTTGAAACTCAAATCTTTAAAGATTTCATAGAATTTCTCAATTTGGTCGTTAGCTTTTTCACGGCGCCTTTCATCATTACGTCTCGAAGGATATGGAATTGACGGTTTCAAGTTAGGCATCAGAGCACTAACGGGAGCAACAACGGGCTCAGAATTTGGTACTTGAGATTGAACTTGGACAACCGGAGGTTGGACGTCTTTGGTACTTCCGTTATTAGTAGGAAGCACCGTGTCCTTTGTCACCTCGGGTTCACTTCACTACTAGGAGGAAAAGTAGAATCGTGGGTCTTGATAACAACACCGAGCTTGGTGGTAATACCCTTCAAAATCTACCTTCGGTTAGTAATGATTCACTAGAGGGATGTCCTGAACCTGAAGTAGAGGTGGTATTGGAATTCACAAACTTGGAAAGCATGTCCGTTAATGTCATTTGATTTTGGCAAGTTTTTGGTTTTGGTCTGCATGTTTCTCATAACCGCATCATAGCCATTGACGTAGCTTGTCAAATCATTCTTGTCATCTACCTTTTGTTTGGGGAGCCGGAGCTTTAGGTAAGGTTGAGCTAGTAACCGGGGATGATTTAATCGAGTCGATAAAATTTGGCTTGGCTTGTAATTATTACCCCGGTTTTGGGTTGTAACAGTTATTGGTAATATTCTGGTTTTGTTGAATGGGAGGAAAACCGGGAGGTCTAATTTGATTAGCAATTGGGGCTCGTAACCCGTATTTACTCCTTGATTGAAAATCGATGTGGCGCTTGGGAACATACTCTGAATATTGTCCACGATAACGTTGACCGATGTCGGTGGCGGGACAATTACGGTAATAAATGACACCACCACAAGTAAACACAACTTTCCCTCGATCGCTTTCACGGGAGCGGGAGCTTGGGTTTGGTTTTTCTTATCGAGAAGTAAAGCTTTCACCATATCTTTAAGTTCGGCAACATCGAGAGAAATACCGGGGGTGGAAGTGCTCGAACTCACTTTTGAAACAACCGGTTTGTTACGTGAATTACGAACTTTGGATTTGCTTTCAATGATTCTTTGGCAATCACGGGGCATTTTATCCAAAAAGTTACCACCCGCGGCAGAATTTAACGAATCTTGATCATTAGAGTTCCAAGCATTATAGAAAGTATCAAGTGGATGTAACTCCGGAAATTACATGAAGTGGCATAGCCCGAAAAGATCATTGAAGCGGTCCCATGCCTCGTAAAACGTTTCATCAAATTGTTGTTGAAATCTCGTGATTTCATTTCGAAGATTTGTTGTTTTGGAAGGAGAAGAATTTGTTGATGAATTTCGAAACAAGATCACCCAAGTGAGAATCGATCGAGGGGTGCTTTTTCAAACCAAATCCGGGCATGCAAGCACCCTCGAGAGAAAATGGGAAAAGCAATAAGCTTTACCGACTTACTCGGACGTTCGGGAACCTTCATCTAGAATTGAATCTGTTGAAATAACGATGTGAGCATGAGGTCGTCTTTGTCATGTCCGAAAAATTTGTTTGTTTTTGAACAGGTAATCAAACGTGCTTAAGGCATAAAAGTTTGTCCGCATGAGATTTCGGGCACAACATGGAACCACGTAACCACGTGGGTGCTTTTCGAGTAATTGAGCCATAGTACATATCGTCCATCGTAACTACGGAGGAGTAGATTTATCAATTGGTTTTCTACAAGATTAAATGGATTTTCAACAAAAGTCGGGTTACTTTGTTGTTGTTTGACGAATAGAATACAGATTGAGAACGAGTGCGCATGCACTAAAATTTAAAAAGAAAATTTATACTAAAAATATTTTGGTTTTTTTATTTTTTTGATTTTTTTTTGGTTTTTTCTATAATGTATTCACAATAAATTTTAAATACGGACAATGAAATAAGACACTTAAACCTAATAATCAACTCGCTTCTCGGCAACTCTCTAAAAGAAAAACGCACAAAGGAGTTTGTTTAACTTTCGAAGGTGAGCTGTACCTCGTGAGAGACACAAAAGGTAAGCTTTTTTCTATGTTGTCGGGAACGTATTAAATGAAATACTTCAGTTGAAAGTGTTATATGTTGGTGTTCTTTTACCAACTTGGTTATTATTTTTTATATTTCTTTTTATGGATATTTTTTTTTGATTTTTTATATTATATATACTAATAAAAGAAAAGAAAAATCTTTTTGTATTTTTTTATATGAAATAAACAAAATAACTTCACTCGGAAGGATCTTCAAACACAAATTGACAAACGGTTCAACAATCGTAAGCAATCCTATCCCGTCAGTGCGGCGCCAAAAACTGATCAAGTCCTGATGCAATCCTTTAAATATATAAAAATATATTAAAATGAAATATTATATAAATATATAAATTTTAATAAGGAATCAAAAAATCACAATTATAGTAATCCGGTAGAAATGATTTCCCGGTTGTTATCCCCAACGAGGAATGCAATTGAAAGTCCCGAGAGTCGTTTTGAGAATCGTGCTTAAATGGAACAAGAACTATTGATTGGATTTTCTAAGCAACGAGAAAATTAAGGCAGAACTTAAAAACACTTAGGGAAGAATTAAATTATAGAAAACTAAAAAACGCAAACGGGACTCCTTAAACGGGACCTAAAAATCCTAAATTAACAAAATTAAGTCCTAAAATATTCTTTTTGTTTTTAATAAAAGTTCTAATTGACTAAAAAGGCTAGAACAAAGTCGAAAACTAACCAAATCGAAGCGATTAGGGCTTGAAAACACTAAAAACGTGAACGGGATTCAATCCCGTTCTTTAAAAAACAAAATTTTGCAATTTTAACCCTACGAAAGCAAATCTAATTTTCCTAGGTTCTAAATGTTAAAAGAAAATTTTCTAAAAAAGAATTATATTTTTTGACTTTTTTATAATTTTTTATGAATTAAAAACGATTTTAATGAAATTAAATGTTTAAAAATACTAAACTATTTATAAAAAAACTGGAAAAATCATGAAAAGTAGCTTGAACAGTGAGGAATCTAGGAAAAATAAGCTTGTGAAAACAGCTTATCGAATAAGCAGAGAAATAAGCCAAAACAGCTTATTATACTAAAAAGCCTAAAACGTGTATAAAAGATAGATTTTGCAAATATAAAACGAAAAAGACCCCAGGGCACGTTGGTTGAGTGTGTGTTGTGTGTTGTGTTATAAAAGGTGAGGAGGGTAGAGGTCCAGGGTTCGAGCCTTGCTCACCCTGGATTTCCCCTCTTCCCTTTTTATTTTTTTGCAAAAACTTTAAAAAGCAAAGTTATAAAACAGCTTATAAGGAACATTTTTTATAAAAGAAACTTTTTGTGAAAACTTATGAATAAGCTCGAAAACAGCTTAATATGATGATAGATAACACTTAACTTTTTTTTAACAAAATTTAAGAAAACAAATAAGTTGAAATAAGCTAACACTTAAGATAATTAAGCTACCATTATACTAAAACTAACCTAATAAACAAATTGAAACAAGATTTGAGCAAAAATAATAAGCATAAAGCTAAAAAGCAGATTAAGCACTTAAGTTTAAACTAACTACCAAACAGTCATTAAGGGAACTTTTAAGCTAACTTTCTAATAAGCAGATGGAACCTTGTAATAATCTAGCTTATACTAGCTTTAACTATAACCTATAAGCTACTAAAATCAACTTTTGAAATCTATTTTGAAACTCAAATGCTTAATGAAAAAACTCCTTTAAAACTGCTTAATTACCCAGTACTTGTTGACTTTTTCTTTTAGCTTGAAAAGACAAAATGCTTATTTTGAGCTTAAAAATAGATAGCTTAATGATCTTTTTAAAGAGAAAATAAGCTAAAGCTAATTAAGATTGACCTAAAACTACTTGTGTTTTTAAAATCAAAACCTAAAAACTAAAATTACCCTCTGTTTTTTAATCCTAAAAATGACTGTTTGTCTGTTTTTTGTTACCTGATGCAATTGACATAATTTCAAACAAAACATAAATCTTCAAACGCAGACCTAATAGACTAGCTTCTAAGTGAGTGGAAACAAGTAAACTAAATCAGCTAAAACCGATTTGAGCTTAAAATGGACTAAAATCTACCCCTATCCTCACAGATTCAAAATTCTATTAGCTAACTTATTTAAAAACAACTTTAACCTACAAGTACCTAAAATCCTTCTATTATAAACTTAAAAATGATAATTGAAATCATTTCAAAGGACCAAGAGGACCTTGGCAATACTAACTCAAGTTAGTACTTCCTTGACCCAAACACCCCTTTAACTTGACAATTTTCATTTAAAGCTTATAACTTTGAGATTTAATTAACAAAGCCTCAATACCAGATAGTGACAAGGTAAAAACAAGCTTATTGAACAGATTTAACTAATAGAATAAGCTAGATTAATAAGCTAACCACTAAGCTAATTTTTTTTGGTTTTTTTTTACTGTTTTTATAACAAATAAGAGCAGATTATGATTTTAATCTAATGAACCAACACAGTAGCATAAAACAACTACATTAAGCACAAATAAGCAAAACAAAATAGGAATAAGCAGACATTAAGCATTAATAAGCTAATTTGCAGATTTAAAGCTAGAAAATATTAATGAAAACTTACTTAAGCCTCTGCTCTAAACAAGGCTATAAAAAGGCTCAATTGAGCTATCAACAAGCTCCAGCTTATCAAGTGATAAGCTGGTAGGGTCCTGGAAGTCCTTCCATTATTGACTTCCCTTCCAATAACAAGCTGAGGTAAATTTTGAGGGTGGATTTGTTTGAATAAAGCTCAGTTAAGCTTTTATGAGCTTAACTGAGTTAGTAACTAGCTTATGAGTAGATTAGAGAACTTATGAGCTTATGTGAACAAAATAGAGCTTAATCAAACATATTTGAGTTAAAGGAAAACATTAAGGATCAATTCATTAATAAGAAAAACGAACTTTTATTACTAATATGAAACTGATTACAAGCTTAAATGAAGGTTACAATAAGTAGAAATCTATAAGCTAAAACAGTTTGAACGAAAAATTCATAAGCTAATTCTACAAGCTACTTTCTATAACTACTCCTAGATGCTTTCTTGAGTGAGGGTGCTCCTTTATTTATAGGCTTGAGAGGAAGTTTCTATGCCTCTGCACACGCTCTCCTTGGTCTTCATCTCAGCCTTTCAATCATTGCTAATCATTGGATCCCCTTTCTAAACTGTTATATCAAAAAGAGCACACAGATTGCCAGCGTGGCAATCCATGGTTTGATCCCTCTCTTGTGCTTCTTTTTGCCTTATTTAAGTGTAATTTTGCCATTTTGATCATTCCCCAATGATTGCCTTAGATTGCCAACGTGTCAGAGCCCAAAGACGTCATCCCTTGCATCATTCTTGGCTTCCAGAAGGGGTTTTAAGTGGAATAACCATGGGTAAGTGTAATATTTTGGAGGAGAGGTAAATATATAACAATGGAGGTGGGAGCGGGAAAAGGGGTTGTTCTGTTTGTTTGATTGGTGCAGGGTAGAGGTTTAGTGGATTGGCAAACTTAGACCCGACAACTTAAATAAGTAATATTTTAACTAATAGCCCTTTGTGGTATTAAAAGGGTTTGCACCGTTATCCTTTTAGGGACAACGAGGTTAAGTGTAAAAGAGGGTAGAGGATTAACGGGGTTATAAGGGTGTGGTGTTGGGCTCATTGTTAGGCCGGGTGTATAAAAATTGGACTTGGGCTTTTATTTATGCTTTAAGGCTTATAAAATATAAGTGGACTGTCTCGGTCCCACTAGGTGGGTACGGGTTCGGTTTTTGATGCTCTTTCCAATGCCTCATCCCGGGGTTGACTTTGACTTTGACTTCTCAAGGTCTTTTCGTTCTCGTGCTCGGTTTTGTCGTTTGGCTTCGATTATTTGTCCTTTTCTTGATATCCTTACCTGCACAATACAAATCAAAACATCCAATACAGATGTATTTTTAGTACATTTTTAGTCATTTAAGTCCGGTTTTAGTGGTCAAAGGTATGTGTAATTAAACACATACCATTAGTCGATATTGAAAAGGTGGCAGTCTGCTCCAGCCTTTGATCACTAAAATAAAAGAGCACTATTGAGTCTAGAGCCAAAAGAGATTATCCATAAATCTCATTAGGACACTTATCAAAATTATGCTTGCTATTTCACACAATGTGAATAACAAGAAAATATAAAGAGTCCTACGCATTATCCTTGTTATTTTGCCAGAACATCCGAGTGATACTTAAGTATTCACAATGAAGATGTAAATCCTTCTTGAGTCAACATCAAACAAGCTCATGGTAGGTGACTTGTGCGATTCTTTTTTAATCAAACTTGTGACAACTGGAAAGAAACGATGGTGCGATTCTATAAGAATCAAACTTGTTCCAGGAAATCATCAACGGTTGCTAATGAATTTTTAGAAATGATTTAACACACTCGGTGTGACACAAAAACAACTTTAGCAAGGTGATACTCGAATTATTTTTCAAAACATCTTTCTATTCAATTGGGGAGATATTATCACTCTTAATGTAGTAAGTCTGCTTTGAAGACGTATTGATAATGAGAAACATGCTGAGTACGATGAATTTAATACTATGTGTTAGAAACATTCAATACTACAGTGGAATCCTTTCTAAGGAGATTCTTCTTAATTGAATCTACTGATCACAGGTTCGATCCTAATGAGTTCGAAGGATACTCCAACCACACCTTGACGATATTGACAAAGCCATATTTGTCCCCCAGATTTATTGCTAACTGTTTAAATGCATGATACTTAAAGATGGTGGTGAAGGTACTTGATTCTAGCTGACTCACAAGATTCATAACCACATGCTCATACCAGACCGACAAACATTAAGACACCAGGAAAGCTCAAGTGCATGTTTCAAGATTTTTGCTACTCTGATACCGTACGTCTTTCTTGAAGTGACAAAGTATTAAAGTCAAATAATTTCAAAGAAGTTTCCGTCACTCTGATACCAAACGTCTTTCTTGAAGTGACGAAGTGTTAAAGTTAAAGAATTTCAAGAAAGATGCAACATTAAAGCTTTTCAAGTCAACAAATCAAGAAAGGTATGAGCATGTCGGTCCAAAGTCATAAGTTTCACAAGATGGCAAAGTTCTTTAAGATGGCGAAGAGATTATGCTTGGTTGATGATCTCAAGATGCTCAAGATCACATTCTCACATACAAGTTAAAGATAAAGGAACAAGCTCGATCCAAAAAGTCAATGATCACTACAACATATTCACAAGAAAAAATCAAGAAATGAAGTTTACAAGCTGAAGACTAAAGATGAAGCATGGTATGCTAGGTTTAAAGTTTTGTAAATTAGAGTGACCTCCCTTAGGGGGAGATTGTTAGAAACAAGAAAAGTATCAGTCACTTCCAATATGTATTAGTCTTAGCCCGTAGTTATTCATATGTTTAGTAACATAAGCTAACATGGCCCAAGGCCCATGGAAAGCCCATCAAGGCCCGTGGCCGGCCATCATTAGGATATAAATACCCTCTCCATTCCTTAAATAGGGTGTTGGTTGGTTGGTTTTGTATTCTCATTTCACTTATGAATTACATGTTTTCTTACTTTCTCTCTCTAGAATACATCCTTCCTTCCACTCTCTCTCACTAAGTTCCTTCTCATCTCATATCAAAGATTACTTGTATTCTTCAAAATCCTTTCCTAAAGAGATGATATGGTGAGAATAAGGTCCACATTAAGGTTCTAATTTCGCATGATTTAGGGGATATCCTTTTTATTTCATCCGAAACAACTCAACTACGAGTCCAAGAGGGAGCTTTATTTAGATAACCTCGGAGTCGAAATTTTATTTATTCTTATTATTATTGCAACATTATTAAACCTTGGTCCTTTAAAACTGCCACATCGGTATGCGAGCCGACCATGGTCCAGGAGTCTTATTTTGACCTCGGTAATTTCCTCGACCTTTTAGAAGGCTGCAACATCGGTTGTGAGCCGGCAAGATGCAGCAAACTTTTATCAGTCTCGGATTATTACTATGTGCCTTATTTAGAAGACTGCCACATCGGTTGTGAGCCGGCAAGAGACAGTAAACTTTTATCAGCCCACAGTTTTATTATTATTATTACCTCCACCCTTTAAACGACTACCACATCGGTTGTGAGCCGGCATAGGTATGGTCATATTTCGGCTTCGTTTATTACATAACAAATTATTAAAGCCCAATTTAAGTCCTGTAGTCTTTTAACTATAGACATTTTAGGCGAGTCGTAAGGAATCGGCAGCCTATTTCTCTTACAACACTAACAAACTCGATGTGTACCTTAATTTCACCAGAAGGAATCTCTACGAAGTGATTTAAACTAAGAATCGCAAAAACTAAAGTAACTTTATTTATTCACAATTATATAATTTTTAGTAAGCTGATGGGAGCAAAAAGCCACAATCAACCTCTTAAGCCTTAATATGATCCAACTCCTGCATGATAGCATCTAACTTATAAAAACCTATCATTTTCTCGTTCATCCCAAATTTTAAAATCTTTAATAAAAAGATCCATGAATGCTTAGTCTAAAAAAACAACTTATGCATATTTAAAGTCTATCATGGAAACTTGAAAACGCTTGGCTATTTCAAGCTAGAATTCGCGTTTTAAAGCTTCTTGTAAAAAGAACAACAAAAGCTAAAATTTTTGTAAGTTAAGGGCAAGCTAGAGCGCAATAGTGCATCGATCAAGATCAAAATTATACATAAAATACAAAACTACATGTCAAAACACTTATTCTATTTTTGAAAAAAAAAAATTTGGCATATTTGCTATTTTAGGGTGTGAAAAACTTGGTTACGCGAAGACACAGGGCAAATGCAAAGTCAGTATCAAATCGAAAGATACCCCCCCCCCAACTAAGAACTGACCATTCTCCTCAATGTGAGACAGTCACCCCCCCATACTAAATTTCAAGGCATAATCAAATATTAAGGGTATGCTACGCAAAACTAAAGCCGTTTATAATTATAGCAATTAGATAAACGTTAATCTTGGATATCAGATTCCCATATATAAGCATGTGAAGGATAAAAGATCGAGTGAACGATGGACAAAACCACGAGTACGAGAGTCTTCAAAATCCGGGCAATCCTGGACATAAAACACAAAACACGAAACACGAGAAAGGAAGAGGCGAGCCTCCTCACATCACACTTATTCATTAACATACTACTACTAAGGATAAGCATAGGTTGCCACCCACGAAGAGCTTATTTTTGTTAACCGAGTCACGAGCCTGACTCCACCCCGAATTTAGTGGTCCATGGGGAAAGTTTGGAGATCCGGGACAACCATAGGTGGTATATCCCCTCCAAAATAGTGTTTAAGTCTATGACCATTCAGCTTGAAGTTTGGTCCGTCGGTTTGAGATAACTCGACGGTACCATAAGGGAAAACTTGAGCAACGGTGAATGGTCCGGTCCAGCGGGTTTTGAGCTTGCCCGAGAAAATCTTTAATCGAGAATTGAAGAGAAGAACTATATCACCAACATTGAAGACGCGATTCTTAATCTTGGAGTGATGAATCTTCTTCGTGTTCTATTTGTAGATTAAAGAGTTCTCGTAGGCTAGATCCCGGAGTTCATTTAATTCATTCATTTGAACTTTTCGGTGATCACCCACGGTTCTAAGGTCAAAATTACAATGCTTTAAGGCCCAATAGGCCTTGTGTTCAAGTTTAATAGGGAGATGACAAGCCTTTCTGTATACGAGCTTATAAGGAGTGCACCCAATGGGTGTTTTAAATGCGGTACGGAAGGCCCATAATGCATCATCTAACTTATCAGACCATGAAGCATGATTTTCGCCTACGGTCCTTTCTAAAATACGTTTCAAACCACGATTTAAAACCTCCACTTGTCCACTCGTTTGTGGATGATACGCGGTAGAAAGACGGTGGGTAACTCCATACTTAAGCATGAACTTCGCGAATTGGTCATTGCAAAAGTGTGTACTGCGATCACTAATTATAGCACGAGGAGTTCCAAATTGGGAAAAAAGAGATTTCAAGAATTTAACAAAGACTCGGGCATCATTAGTGGGGACCGCTTTTGCTTCAACCCATTTAGACAAGTAGTCAACGGCCACGAGAATGTACTTGTTCCCTCGAGAAGATAAGAATAGTCCCATGAAGTCGATGCCCCACACGTCAAAGATCTCGCATACTTGAATTGCATTTTGAGGCATTTCATCTTTTTGTGAAATTTTGCCTTGACGTTGACATGAGTCACAAGACTTTACCATGTCATGGGCATCACGGTAAATCGTCGGCCAATAGAAACCGGAATCAAAGACTTTCTTAGCGGTGTAGTTCGCACCATGATGTCCCCTGGTGGGTCCATTATGGCAAGCCATGAGGATATCAACAACTTCTTGGCCATGAACACATCGCCTAATCACTTGATCCGCACAAATCTTAAACAAGTAGGGGTCGTCCCAAAAATAATGCTTAACGTCCTTAATGAATTTCTTCTTTTGTTGGGACGATGTCCCTTTCACTAAAAATTTCCCGCATGGTAATTTGCAATGTCGGCAAACCACGGGGTATTAGAATTATTATGAGAAGATATTATTCCAAGGGTCTCGAGAGGAAAAGTTTCATTAATTTCCTTTTTCTCGAGATCACCTTCATGAGGATTTTCTAGTCTAGACAAATGGTCGGCCACGAGATTCTCTGCTTCTTTTTTTTATCACGAATTATGACATCAAATTCTTAGAGTAGGAGAATCCACCGGAGCAATCTCGTCTTAGCATCTTACTTAGCAAGAAGATACTTAAGCGCCGAGTGTTCCGTATACACTATGGTCTTTGATAAGACTAAGTAAGGCCGGAATTTCTCAAAAGCATACACCACGGCTAATAATTCTTTTTCCGTAGTCGTGTAATGTGCTTGAGCATCCATCATGGTCTTACTTGCATAGTGTATAAGCTGAAAATGTTTGGTCTTACGTTGCCCCAATACTGCTCCTACCGCATAATCACTAGCGTCGTACATAATTTCAAATGGTAGGTCCCAATAGGGGGCAACTAGAATCGGGGCTTCGGTTAACTTCTTCTTAAGTATATTAAACGCTTTAATACATTCTTTTGAGAAAATAAACGGGGTTTCTTTTTCAAGAAGATGGGTCATCGGCCGGGCGATTTTAGAAAAATCTTGAATAAATCGACGATAGAACCCGGCGTGTCCTAAAAAACTTCGAACACCTTTAACGGAAGTCAGATGAGGGAGTTTAGCTATAACATCAACTTTAGCTCTGTCGACCTCAATCCCAGACTTTGAAATCTTATGGCCGAGGACAATGCCCTCTTTAACCATGAAATGGCACTTCTCCCAATTTAGAACTAAGTTGGTGTCTTCGCACCTTTTGAGCATTTTTTCTAAATAGGAGAGGCATGAAGAGAAAGAATCCCCGAAGATCAGGAAATCGTCCATAAAGACCTCCATTGTTTCCTCGATCATATCATGGAAAATGGCCATCATGTACCTTTGGAACGTGCCTAGAGCATTACATAAGCCAAAAGGCATACGTCGGTAGGAAAACGTCCCATAAGGGCAAGTGAAGGTGGTCTTCTCTTGGTCTTGCGGGTCAATGGGAATTTGAAAATATCTGGAAAATCCATCTAAAAAGCAATAGTATTCATTCCCTGCTAAACGTTCTAGCATTTGGTCAATGAAAGGCAACAAGAAATGGTCTTTACGTGTGGCATCATTAAGCTTACAGTAGTCAATACAAACACGCCATCCCGTTACTAACCTAGTAGGAATTAACTCATTATCTTCGTTTTCAACTACGGTCATGCCACCCTTTTTAGGCACACAATGAACGGGGCTCACCCACGGACTATCGGAGATAAGGTAAATCAATCCGGCATCAAGGAGTTTGATAACTTTCTTTTTGATAACCTTATGAATTTTCGGATTCACCCTATGTTGAACTGCCAATTTGAAATCATCCTCCATTAATATCTTGTGAGTACAAAAACGGGGGTCTATGCCCTTAATGTTGGAGATTTTCCATGCGATGGCCCGTTTGTGTGACTTAAGAACCTTTAAAAGGGCGGCCTTTTCTTCATCTTTTAACTCTTTAGAAATTATGACGGGTAATTTATCGGTTCCTTCTAAAAACGCATATTCAAGATGAGACGGTAAATCCTTGAGCTCAAGCTCCGGAGGATCATCAATAGAAGATTTTATCGTTTTAAGTTCCTCAACATTAAGTTCTTTCGGAGGGAGAGGAGATGATGGATCATCGTTTAATAACTTCTCAAGTAGACGAATGTCTCCCTCCGGATCAAAGTCGGCATCATCAATTCTTGGTGGAATTGAATCACTTGAAAGACAAGCTTCGATTTCTTCCAAAATGAAATCTCCTCCTTCAAAAGGAGTGAACGAGGGGGAAAAAGAAGCAATGATAGGATCCGAAGGAGTGGGATTGCCACTCGTTGAACTATCTGAAAATCCGAGCACTTCTTGAGCATACTCCTCGCAAGCAACGTCTATGACATTGACTTGATGAACCATTTCATCATAATAATTACGGGAGTATCTCGAAGTGTGCCCGACTTTAAACGTAATGGCCTCATCATTAACTCTTCACCGTGTACATCGATTAAAGCTCTTGCCGTCCTCAAGAAAGGCCTCCCAAGAATGAGGGGAACCCGAGGATCGACATCGTAATCAACTACAACAAAGTCGCCGGAAAATAAAACTTTCCTACTTTCACAAAAACATCTTCGGCAACACCTTTCGGAACAGCGACCAATTGGTTTGCAAGTTCGAGTGTCATGCGAGTCGGAGTAAGTTCCTAGTGGGAAAGCTTCTTCCATACGGAAAGAGGCATTAGATTAATGCTAGTGCCAATATCGGCCAAGGCTAAGCACTCATTTAGCTCCAGAAAATCACACGGGATGAGAAATTTACCGGGGTCTCCAAGTTTTTCGGGCAACTTCTTAAGGAGCACCGCCGAGCAATTCTAATTTAACGGAGTACTTGCTAATTCGAATAATTTTTCCTTATTACTTAGAAGACTCTTAAACGTAGAATCAAACTTCGGCATATGAAGAAGAGCATCCGCGAAGCTAATATCGAAGTGTAATATTTGAAAGATTTAAAGAAACTTCAACATTTGATTATTAGCTTTTTCACGGAGCTTTTGGTCGTTAAGTCTTGAAGGATAAGGTATCGACGGTTTAGGTTTTAGACTTTGGGAGCAACTTCGGCTCTGGGAATAGGAATATGTACAACCGAAGGTTGACGTGTGCGGTACTTTCTAGAACCTTGTAGTTTTTGCACTTTGTCCATTGTCGCCTCGGTATTCACTTCCTCTTCCTTCGGAGAGGGAATAGTAGTGGAATCGGAGGTCCATCGTAAGCAACACATCCACCTTCGGGTGGGAATAGCTTTCACTCACCTCTCGGGTAAGCAACGGTATTACTAGGAATTGATCCCGAACCTGAGGGATTTTGTTTTTGCATAGTAAGATTAGTTAACATGTTCATTATTTGGTTTTTTTGTTTTTCTATCTTATTGGTTCTTGTATCAAGAGAAGGTTTGAATTCATTTTGCAATTCCGTCTTCATATTACTAATTTGCGTTTGCATGGCTCTCAAAGTAGCTTCATTACTTTTCATGTAGTTTGTTAACTCATCGAGGTCCAACTATCAGCTTGATAAGTCGAAGCTTGAAAATTCAGAGCTTGATAATTGTTGTTTCCTTAATTGAAGTTTTGTCCTCTTCCTTGATTGTTCGGAGCTTGATAATTTCCTTGATTTTGATTGTATCGATTGTAGTTTTGATTGTTTTGCACATTCAAAGGAAAACCGAGTGGTCCCATTTGGTTGCTAGCACGATAATTTGGGTCTCCTTGGGGACGGTATCCGTTAACTCCTTGATTGTAGGTCCCCGTGGCTGCATAAGCATTAAAAGTGTTGCTATCGGTAGCAAGACACTCATAGTATGGATGCGGTCCACCACAAGTAACACAAATCTCTTCTACGGCTTTCACGGAATCTTGTTGATTAGCCTTGTTCATAAGCACTAATTCCTTAACGATGTCGGTGAGAGCGGTAATATCTGGAGAAGGAGATGAAGAAGAAGTAGTAGTACTCACTTTTGAAACAATCGGTTTGTTTCATGAAGTACGTACTTTTGACTTATTCTCAATAATCATCAAAGCATCTCGAGGTGTACGGTTCAAAAGGTTACCACCGGCGGCGGCATTTAAAGAATCTTGATCTGATTGTGTCAATGCATTGTAAAATGTATTGATTTGGTGCAATTCAAAAAACCGTGATGTGGGCATTTACGAAGGAGTTCTTTAAATCGGTCCCATGCCTCACTAAACGTTTCTACAAACTTTTGTTGAAAATTCGTGATATCGTTCTTGAGATTCGTAGTCTTCGAAAGAGGAGAGAAACAATTCACAAACTTAGAAAAAAGATCTTCCCATGTAAGGATAGAATTAGGGGGTTCTTTTTCAAGCCAAATCCGGGCGACCCCCTCAAGAGAAAACGGGAAAAGCATCAACTTAATAGCATTGTGTGGAACATTTTTGTATTTAAGCGTAGAAGTGATCTTGTTAAACCAACGAATATGAGCATGAGGATCGTCTCTTTGAAAACCTTGAAATTAGCTCGAAGTTACTAATTGAAGTAACCCGACTTTCAAATCAAAATTTTCGGCAAGTATAGCGAGAATAACAATTGCATCTTCGTAACCCTTCGGTGGGTGCTTGGAGTAATTCTGACATAGTACGCGTATCCGCCATAGTGACAACGGGAGTCTCTACAATAGTTCGAAGCTCGGGTTCGACTATTTGCTTGGAACGTCTATGATTACGTCGCTTCAGAATCATGAAAGATTCAACAATTAAATTTGATGAAGAGCGAGTGCGCATGCACTATACAAAATTAAGAGAAATAAATCTAAAAGAAAATATATTTTTGTAAACCGATAGTCAAAAGTTCATTGTAGCTCTCTAGAAAACGCACAAAGAAGGGAGGACCGGGTAAGCGCGAAGCGTTTTAAAAACCTTCTCCTTTCGGGTCGAAGTTCGTAGGATCAACCCTCCTTATACCTCTCTTATAGTTTGTTAAGCTAAAGGTGAGCTGTTTAAACAATTGACAACACGGTTTCTTTTTTTTTTTGGTTTTTTAATTTTTTTGGTACTTTCAAT
>BQNB010102016.1:0-21305 GCA_026074375.1 Tanacetum coccineum
TCAAGATGTTATCGTTGTGCATTAGATATTTATTGGATGAGTCGAGATGTTATCATTGTTCATTAGATGTTCAACAGATGAGTCGAGATGTTATCGTTGTACATTAGATGTTCAATAGATGAGTCGAGATGTTATCGGTGTACATTAGATGTTTAACGAATGTGTCAAAATGTTATCGTTGTTCATTAGATGTTCAATAGATGAGTCGAGATGTTATCGTTGTACATTAGATGTTCAATGGATGAGTCGATATGTTATTGTTGTACATTAGATGTTTACCGGATGAGTCAATATGTTATCGTTTACATTAGATGTTCAACGGATGAGTCGAGATGTTATTGTTGTACATTAAATGTTCAACAGATGAGTCGATATGTTATCGTTGTACATATACTCCCGCTAAATACTCCCGCCAAAAACTCCTGCCAAATACTCCCGCCAAAAACTCTAGCCAAATACTCTCGCAAAAAACTTTCGCCAAAAAGCCATAATACTCCCCCCCAAAAAACTATTATTTACCATAAAGCAGAGAGATTTCTCTTCAAAACCACCAATAGTTCACACACAACTTCTTCCCATCACAACCACCAAACAAATCACATATGATTATGTAGATGGTGATGGTGCCATATTAGGTTTTGCGATGACGCTTATGGAGCATGAGATAGAAGCAGAGAGGATGCAGTGTTCTGCGTCTGCGGCTATATATAAAACCTAAAACCGTTGTATATCTTATTAATATGAATTTTGTTCCACTATCATTGGTGAACTTGGAGTAGGTAGTGTAGTTTAATCGTTTTTTTTTATTTGTGTAATATCATATTAATCTGGTCTTAGGTGTTTTTAAAATTTGATTTCTTTTCTCTGTAGCAAGGGCCTTTAGCAAATAAATTACTTTGGTTGTATGTGGATTTTTTTTTATGGGCGAAAAGTGGGGTGGAACGAGAGTCCGTTCTACTGATCAGTTCTCTAGTGCTTGTATCGTCTCCAAGTTATTCTCCAAGGACCTCCTATCAAAACACCTCCAAGCGATTTCCCTAGGGAGCCTTTAATCCCCTTTAAAGCTATTCTTTAGGATTCAAGGAAATGAGATGAGTGCTCAAAACTTCAAACGCACGTGATTCTTAGAATGATAACGGTTACCAATGGCAATAGTGGAAATGTATATGCATCCGGAACAACACACAATTTAATCGGGGCTTTGTTTTGTTGTGTGCACTACTTCATCGACGAAGATTATAATGACATGGGAAAATCTTGGTTTTGGAGTTGTTTGTCATTTGGGAAATGTATTTGTATCTGCTTCCTTGTGTTATAAAATTTTTCTGGTCTTTTTCTAATGTAATTCGTTATGTTTTATTGTTTATTTTTTTTTTAAAAACTTTTATCGACTTTTGTTATGTAATTGTAATTTGTTGTTTTATTGTACTATGTGGTGTTATGATCATCGAATCTATGGCCTCGTTTGTTTCTACAAGTTGGTATGTATAAAATTTTTTGTTTTTTTGTAAGTTACTTCGCGTATAAAATTTTATCATTATTAACGAACCACCATACGAGACCGAAACCGAGGAAACATTACCGAACCTAAAACACGTACCGAACCAAGGAAAACTTAGTGGATTGCTTTTCTTATAATTTTTATATATTAAAAATATATAATTATAAATAATATAAATTTATTTATTTATTTGAATATTAATATTATACTTAATTAAACTTTTAAATCCAAGTAAATAACGTAATTCTATATTGTCAACAAGGTATTTATCCTCAGTCATAGTTTCGCCCATATCACCACACTTAACTTATTCATTAACTTATTAATACAGTCATATATACAGTTAAATAAAAGGTCAACAATTTATCCTCGAAGACATGTCGCCGGGGATAAGGAAACGTTTGGCAACGTCTCCCCAAAGTTCAATTTAAGATAATCACTTGGCCTTCTTAAAACATGTCAATATGTCGGTCCAATAATTTATTCCCCTTTTAGCGACATGTTTCGCAGTGGATGGTAGGAAGGATACGGTGAACGGGAGGGAATAATTGCCGCCAAATTTTTAGGTGTACTTTTTTGTCTAACCTTTAATCGTCTGGGAAAAGTTTTTTCACCAAAAAACATATCTACTCTTCTTCTACTTTGTATTCGGACGCACCATTATGAAGCAAGAGAAGTAATTCGGATAGGGGAGGTGGTTGTTAAAATCTGGGGGCTTGTGGGTTATACTTAGGGGGTGCACTAGTGCATTGTGGGGGTCCATGAAGGGTGCTGTCATTAGTGAGGAACATTCTAGGGTGGGGGGGGGTAGTGAGTTGTTGCGGGCGCGGGGGGGGGTTTGACACTTATTTCTAGTGCGGAGGGGGCCGGGCGGGGGCGGCGGGGGGGGGGGACAGGCGGGGGTGGAGGGAGGGCGAAGAATGTGAGGTGCGTTGCAACTTCAACTTTTTGACAATGGGGGGTGTTGGGGTGTTTGGAGATTTGGCAGGGTTCTTGTTGGGTGTGGGGGCTGGGGGGCGTGTTGGGAGGTTGCGGTGTTGGCTGGGGGAACTTGGCGGTGGGGGGTAAGGTGGTTTTTTTGGTGGGGTTCGTATTATGAGTTTTCATTGCACGTTACAAGAATTGACTGCGAGTTTGGGGGGCGGGGGGTGGGGGGGGGGGGGGGGGGGGGGGGGGGGGGGGGGGGGGGGGTGGGGGGGGGGGGGGGGGGGGGGGGGGGGGGGGGGGGGGGGGGGGGGGGGGGGGGGGGGGGGGGGGGGGGGGGGGGGGGGGGGGGGGGGGGGGGGGGGGGGTGGGGGGGGGGGGGGGGGGGGGGGTGGGGGGGGGGGGGGGGGGGGGGGGGGGGGGTGGGGGGGGGGGGGGGGGGGGGGGGGGGGGGGGGGGGGGGGGGGGGGGGGGGGGGGGGGGGGGGGGGGGGGGGGGGGGGGTGGGGGGTTGTTTGGGGGTGGGGTGGGGGGGGGTGGGTTGGGGTGTGTTTTTTTGTGTGTTACCCTTTTTTTTGTTTTTTGGGGGGGGGGGGGACTGTTTGTAGGCAAAAATAATGAAAGCTATGGATTGGTCTCTTCTTCAATAGTCATGGGTGTTTTTTGTGGGTTTATTAAAATATCTTGTGTTGTCTAGAGCTTGTTTTCTTGTTTTGTTTGAGGGCGTATTTGAAAAAAAATTAGAACGGGTTTTATGGCAGAGCATTATTTTTTTTGTTAGTTGAGTTGGGTTGTTCTTCTTTTGATGTCGTGTTTAGGGCGTTTTTAGAGCAGTGCTGGTCCGGGTCTTGTGTTTTTATTCTCGCGGCCTCAACCGGAGATGCATAGTTGTGTGATTGTCTTGTTGGCCGCTGTGGGAGGCGGGTGGTGTTGTTTTATGCACATTGTTTGTTGCTTGTTTATAGGGTGTGTATGCCCGTATGTTGTTTGTTCTTGTTTGTTGTTGATTTTCGACCTGTGTTCCTTTAGTATGTGAAGTGAGAATTTTTGTCTGTTGTTGTAATTGGGGTTGTGAATTTTCTTAGCATGATGTTTGTTGTTGTTGCTTTGCTGTAATGGAACTTGAATGAAATCGTAGTGGCTCGGTGAGATTGGGTGGGGTGAGGGTTGAATGTGCTCTCTGAAATTTTATTTCGCTGATGAAATGGTTTTCTGTGCTTTTCACATTTTCGGGAAGATGGGGGGGTGGTTGGGGGTGGTGGGGCTGTTTGTTTTTCTTTAGTTGTGAATCTTTTGACTGTGCTGCTGTTGTTTCGCTTGTATGCCTGGGGGGAGAGGGGGCGGACTAACTGGTAGCTGTTGGGAGGTAGCGTGGCGACTTGGGGGGGGGGCGGGGGGGGGTGGACGGCGGGGCGTGATGGAGGTTGGGGGGTGGAATAGGTTGGGGGGGGGTTGCAAGGATGGGTGGGGGGGGGGGGGGGGGGGGGCGAGAGTGGAGGGCAGGGGTGGGGGTTTCTTGAATGGACGGAACACACAGGAGGGGGATTGATGGGTGCTGCGGGGGTGGGGGGGGGGGGGGGGGGCGGGGGGGGGGGCGGGCGGGGTGTGTGGAGATGGGGGGGGGGGGGGGTGGGTTGGCGGGTGGGAGTGGGGGGGCGGGGTGGGGGGCGGGGGTGGGGGGGGGGGGGGGATGGGAATAGGGGGGGGGGGGGGGGGGGGGGGGGGGGGGGGGGTGGGGGGGGGGTGGGGGTGGTTGTTAAGTTCGTGGAGTACGGGAGGGGCAGGGACCAGAGCCGGCGTGTGCGGATGACCGAGTGGTGGGGGCGTTCACGTGGGTATCGTTTGGGACTGGTGAATGTTCTGTGTGGGTGTGCTTGTTGGGGGGTGGGTGCGGGGTGGTTGTGCAGGTGGTGTGTTCGGTGGTGGGGTGGGGCGCCGGCGTGTGGGCTCTGTCGCGTATTGTTGGAATGTTCGTGTAGAAGTGATCGCTGTACGTAGTGGTGTGGTGTGGGGGGGGGTGGGTTGTGAAAAACCGGGGTGGGGGGGGTGGGGGGTGATGGGTGGGTTGGGGGTGGTGGGGGGGTGGGACCGTCCGGAGCGTTGGGGGGCTTGGCCCCGGAAGAGAGGGGCGGTAGGGTGAATGGGGTGGGGGGGGGGAGTTGGCGGATGAGAATTAGAGTTGGGGATGATCACGGCACGCAGAGTCTAGTTGAGGTGGGGTAGATGCGTAAAATGGGGGTGGGGGAGAGGTGAAAGGGGTTGAGGTGCGGGGAGTGGGTCGTGGAAGGGGGTATGAGTGTTTGAGTGGTGAGAGGGAATGTGTGGGTTGGGGTGTTGGTGGCATTGAAAAATCCGGGTGGCGGATGATAGCGGGGTGAAGGGGAGAGGGGGTGGTGCTTGGCAGGAGGGGGGAGGCGGGAGGGGTGAGAGGGAGGGGGGGAGGGGGTCGGGGTGGGGTGGCGGGGGGGGGGGGGTGTGTGGAGGTGGGGGGCGGGGCGGTATGTAATGTGTGGCGGGGGGGGGGGTAGCAAGGGGAAGGAGTAGGAGTGAGGGAGGCTATTGTGGGCAGGGGGGGGGGGGGGGGGTATGTCGTAGGGTTGGGGGGGATAGGGGAAAAGGGGGGATGGTTAAGGGGGGTGTGAGGGTGCGTTAAAAAGGGGGGGGGGGGGGGGGGGGGGGTGGGTTTTGGGGGTTGTGGGGGGTAGGACCGGGGGGGTGTGGGTGGGAGGAAGAGGGGGGGGCAGCAGAAAAGTACAGAAGAGCCAAAGGATCATCTTTTTGAGGGGCGCGGGGGGGTGTGAGGTCTGTGTACGGGCCGAGATAAGCAGGGTGGTTAACGGGGCGGGTGCAGCATTGTGCCGTAGGCCAGGAAAAAGGTTTGGTTCTCCAGGTTTGCCAGATATTGGGGGAGGGGCAAAGCGGGACGGGAACTTGGGGTGTGCGTTGCGTGTGGGGGGGCGGGTGTTTGTTGGTGGGTTTGGGGGGGGCGGGATTGAAGTGGTTGGGGTGGGGTAGGGCCCCCGTGGGGGGTCGGTCGCGGGGGGGTGGGACGGCTGGGGGGGGGTGGTTTTATTTTAGGCCTTGAAGGGGTGGGGCTGGGTGGGAGGTGTTGCTGGGTGGGTCTTTTCTCGCGGTTCTTTGCGATTTGGGATATCCTGGTGGTGCTGTGTAGAACCTTTACCAATCAAATTATAGCTTATTTTGAGACTCCTTGAGGATGTTTAGAAGAATTAGGCTTGTGGCTGGCCCTTATTGTAGGTCGATGGCAGCTATGAGCTTAATAGATGGGGCCTTATATTAAGGTCCAACCGGACTTTATATTTAGTTTAAGTGTAGCACTGACTCCTTTGCCTCATTTGAAGCTTTATTTTTTTAATGATCACCCACTTAATATTTTTGTGGGGTGTTGGTGATCATTTGGGTCAGGCTAGGGGGGTTTCAGGTGGGTGCATGTAGGTGGTGTGTGTTGTTCGGACGTGAGGGTGGGGGGAGGCGAGAGGAGGCAAAAATTTGGTTGGGCGGGGTGGGTGTGTTTATCATTTTTTTTTTTGTTATGAGCTGGGCGGATTGATTCTTTTTATGTTTGATCCCATGCCTGTTTTTTCTTTTTTTTGTTTCGTTTTTTGAGCGAATTGTGTCTTTATTTGATTTTGGTTTGTGTTTTTTCTTATGGGAGCGATTAATTATTATTATTATTCACGAGTTCTTTACGTAGTTATGTTTTTGTGTAATGTAAAGGTTTGTTTATGGTATAAGATTGGTAGGTTTTTATATTTCTGTGTTTATGAGTTTGTTTCCTCTGGAAAGGAGAAATAATGTGTGCATAAGGTATAAGAAGCCAAGAGATAAACAGATAAGAATCCTATTATTAAAAATTTTTGTAGTCTTTGTTTGTAGTACCAATGGGTTTGCGGTGAAAGAAGGAGGTAGCGTTCACTGTGTGTCTCTTGTAGTGGGTGGGGGGGGGGGGGTGGGCGGGGGGGGGGGCTGCATTTGTTTATGGGTGTGGGTGTTCACATTTTCATTTATCTTGGCTTTGGTTCATTGTTTACATTTTTAGGCGGTTTGTGGTGTTGTAGTTAGTCGAGTGTGTGTTTGTGGTCGCCGGTTTAATGGAATCTGGGGTGTTTTTGTGGTGGTTGTTTTACCAATCTTGTTGTTGAGTATTTTCAATTTGTACTCGAAGAGTATTTATAGTTTTTCAAGAGTAAGTTCTTCATAAACAGAGGATTTCGGTAAAGTGGGGAGCGTTGGTTTGTCGGGTTGGGTTGGGGAGGGCGAGGTGAGGTTCGTGATGGGAGTGGAGCTGGTGAGGGGTACACGTGCGTGCGGGTGGTGTGTGTCGGTCTTGGTGAGATAGAATGGGGACACAAGATGGAGGTCGGGGGGGGGGGGTTCTGATAGGGGATCGGGAGGGGAGGAGGTTGGTTCTTGCTCGGGCGCGGGGCGAGGTACCTACCTTATCCGACAATGTAGAAGTTGACATTTAATCCGCATTTTACATGGCATCTTCGTCATTTAAGCTTGGGTTTTTTTTTATATCATCAATTTGCTCATCGGAAAATTTCGGTCATGCGGTTTTTTCTTCTTCAGTTTAATTTCCCATATATTTGGAATTCTCAGAGTGATATTTCTTCTTCAGTTAATTATCCCATATTTGGATTCTCGAGTGATTTGCAGCCATATTTTCTTCCCCTTTTTATCTTTTATTTCGATATTGAACCCTTCTAGAAGTAGAACCCATCTGATAAGCCTTGGTTTGGAATCTTGTTTACTGAACAAATACTTCAAAGTAGAATGATCAGTGTAGACTACAATTTTTGATATGATAAGATATGGGCGAAATTTATCAAAAGAGAAAACAATTGCAAGAAGTTCTTTTTCAGTGGTAGTGTAATGTGCTTGGGCACCGTTCAGGGTTTTGCTAGCATATGAAAGATAGGTTTAAATTTCCCGTCTATTATTTGTCCTAAGAGCGCCCCTAATGCAAAATCACCGGCGTCACACATTAATTCAAATGGCACATTCCAATCGGGAGATATTATAATAGGCTCGTAGTTAATTTTTCTTTAATTTATTAAATGCCTTCTTGCAATCTTAGGAAAAATCAAATTTCGCGTCTTTCATTAAAAGCTGGGTCACTGGTTTAGAAATCATGGAAAAGTCTTTTATGAATATATAATAAAACCCAACGTGTCCCCGGAAACTTCTAACACCCTTCACATTTGTGGATAGGGTAATTTGGCTATCATATCAATTTTAGCTTTATCAACTTCGATTCCCTTCTCAGATATTTTGTGTCCCAAAACAATACCTTTCTTTACCATAAAATGGCATTTTTTCCTATTTAGCACAAGGTTGGTCTCTTCATATCTAGCGAGCATTTTATCTAAATTGCCAAGACATTGGTCAAAAGAATTACCGAATACCAAGAAATCATCCATGAAGACTTTCATAAAGTCTTCCACCATGTCAAGGAATATTGCCGTCATGCATCTTTGAAAAGTTGCTGGAGCATTGCATATTCCAAGCCGCATCCTCCTATAAGCAAAAGTTCCATAAGTACAGGTAAATGTTGTCTTCTCTTGATAATCATTTCCAGATAAACATTCTAGCATTTTATAAATAAAAGGATGAGGAAAATGATCCTTTCGTATTGCGTCATTTAGTGTACGATAGTCGATGCACACGCACCATCCTGTAACTGTGCGAGACGGTATTAATTCATTGTTGTCATTTAAAACCACGGTCATTCCGCCTTTTTTCGGGATGACATAAATAGGGCTCGCCCATGGACTATCCGTGATGGGGTAAATTAACCCTGAGTCAAGTAACCTAATGATTTTGTTTTTAACAACATCTTGGACTTTCGGATTTAAACGCTGTTGCGGTTGAATGACAGGTTTGAAGCTTTCCTCCAATAAGATCTTGTGTATGCAGAATGACGGACTTATTCCCTTTATGTCTGACATCTTCCAAGCGATTGCTCCCTTGCGTTTTTCCAATACCTGCAAAAGTGAAATTTCTCTTTTTCTGATAGTTTGGATGAGATAATTACGGGACAAGATTCGTTTCCTTTGAGGTACGCGTATTCTAAGTGGGAGGGAAGGTCTTTCAGTTCTGGTCTTTTTCGTCAATCTCGTTGGCACTAGCAGAATAGAGGTGCGCATTTGGACTTTCTTTAGGATCATGGGTTTTGTGGGACTCTGTTGACGGGTATTCATCTTATTCGTTTCGACGTGATTGATTGTCAGATCTGCGAGTAACCATTAACAGCTTTACCACAGCTTTCTAATATCGGTTGGGTTCGCAGGCGACCATCTTGGTTAGGATACTGTTATGATTTTATTGTGGGTCTGCGTATTCATTTGTCCGGGTGTTGCTGTTGGTTGTTGGACTTTGCCTTGGTGGCTAGCAATGTGATTTGGAGATGCACGGCCTGGTGGTGGGCCGGGGTGGGTGGGGGGCTGTGTTATTTTTGTACGAGGCTAGGCAGAGTAGCGTTGGGGTGAGGGGGTGGTTTGTATGAAGGTGACTGATCAGTTTACGGGGTGATTGTTTTGGGAGAGAGGTATGTGGTGATGTGAGTTAGGTGGAAAGATGTGAGGTTGTTGTTATGATTATGTTGAGAGTGTGGGGTGGTCGTTGGGTGATTGGCGGTTGTTGGTGGGGGGGGCACGTGGGAGGAAGGGTACGTTGAGTATGGGAGTGGGGAGGGGGAGAGCGGACATGGGGGAATGAGGGGATGAAACGGATGGAGAAGGGGGAATAGCAAGGGGTAGGGGTGAAGAGCAGGTGAGGACAAGACAGGGGAGATAGAATAAGTAAGGAAGGGAGGAAATGACGGGCGAAGGAGGGGGAGTAACGGAGGCGGGAGTGCAGACGGTTGGGGGGGGACGGGGTGTTGGGGGGGGGGGGTGGGGTGGTGGGTTGGCGGGGAGCGAGAGAGGAGTAGGGGGGACAGGGGGGGTGAGCGGGGTGCGGGGGGAGAGGGAGTGGGGGGAGGTAGGAGGGGGGAGTGGAGGAGGGGGGGGTGGGTGGGGGGCGGGGGGGGAGTTGGGGGAGGGGGAGGGGGGGAGTGGAGTGAGGGAGCGCGGGGGGGGTGGGGGGGGCGGGGGGTGACGGGGGGGGCGGGGGGGGGAGGGTGTGGGGGGGAGGTGGTGGGAGGGGGGGGGGTGTGGGGGGAGGGGGGGGGGGGGGGGGGGGGTCATGGGGGGGAGGGGGAGGGGGGGAGAGGGGGGGGGGGGTGGGTGGGGGTAGGGGGAGGGAGGTGGTGGGGGGGGGGGGGGAGGGGGAGCCGGCGGGGGGGGCGAGGGGGGGGAGGGGTGAGCGGGGGTGGGAGATGGAGGGGGGCGAGGGGTGGGGGTGAGGTGGGGGGGGGGGGTGCGGAGAGGGGGGGGGGTGGGGGGTAGGGGTGGGGGGTAGGGGAGGGGGGAGGGGGGAGGGGGGTGGGGAGGGTTGGCCGAGGGGGGTGGAGGTGGTTGGTGGTGGAGGGGAGGGGGGCGGGGTGCGGGGGGGGAGGAGGGCGTGGGGGGGGGGGTAGGGGGGGGTGCGGGTGGGGGAGGGGGGGGGGGGGGGGGGGGGGGGGTGGTGGGGGGGGGGGGTGGGGTGGGGGGGGGGTGGTGGGGGGGTGGGGGGGGGGGGGGGGGTGGGGGGGGGGGGGGGGGTGAGGGGGGGGGTGCGGAGGGGGGGTGTTGGGGGGGGGGGGGGGTGGATGGGGGGGGGGGGGTGGTGGTAGAGGTGGGGGGAGGAGCGGGGAGGAGTTGAGTGGACTGGGGGGTCGGGGGGGGTGGGGGGGGCGGGGGGGGGAGTGGTGGGGGGGGTAGGGGTGGGGTAGGGGTGAGGGTGGGGGGAGGGGGAGTGGGGGCGGAGTGGGGACGGGGGGGGGCGGAGCGGGGAGAGTGCCGCCGGCGCCGCCCGCGGGGGGTAAGGTGGGGGGGGAGGGGGGGGGGGGGGGGAGGAGGGGGGGTGAAGGTGGGATAGGGCTGGCGTGAGAAGGGGCTAGTGGGTGTGGGGGGAGGGGGGGGGGGGGAGGGGGGGCGGGAGGGGGGTGGGCGGCAGGGGGAGGGGTGGGGGGGTGGGGAGGGCGTAGGGGGGGGGGGGGGGGGGAGAGGGACGGGGGGGGTGGGGGGTCGGGGGGGGGGGGGGGGGGGGGGGGGGGGGGGGGGGGGGAGGGGGGGGGGCGAGGGGGTCGGGGGAGGGGGGGGGGCGGGGGGGTGGCGGGGGGGGTGAGCGGACTGGGAGTGGGGGTGGGGGGGGGTGTGGTGGGGTGGGGGGTTGTTGGGTGGGGGCGGTTGAAGCGGGGGGGGTGGGGGTGGGGGATGGGTGGGAGGGGATGGGGTGGCGAGCGGGGGGGGGGGGGGGGGAGGCGGGGGTGGGGGGGGGCGAGGCGGGGGGGGGGGGGGGGGGGGGGGGGGGGGGTGGGGGGGGTGGGGAGGGTGGGGGGGCGGGTGGGGGGGGGGGGGGGGGGGGGGGGGGGTCGGGGGGGCTGTGGGGGGTGTTGCAGGGGGGCGGGGGAGGGGGGGGGAGTGGGGGGGAGGGGGGTGGGTGGAAGAGCGGAAGGGTAGGGGGGGTAGTTCGGGAACGCGGGGGGGGAGGAGGAAGGGGGGGGGGGGGGGGGGGGTAGGGGGCGGGTGGGCGGGGGGGGGTAGGGGGGTCGGGGGGGGGGGGGGGGGGTGGGGGGGGGGGGGGAGGTGGGGGGGGGGGGGGGGGGGGGGGCGGGGGGGGGGGGGGGGCGAGCGGGGGGGGGGGGGGGGGGGGGGGGTGTGGGGTGGCGGGGGGGGGGGTGGCGGAGGGTGTGGGGGGCGGGGAGGCGGGGAGGAGGGGGGGTGGGGGGAGGGGGGGGGGGGAGGGCGGGGGGTTGGTGGGGGGGGAGGGGTGGGCTGGGGGTGGCGGGGGGGGGGGTGGAGTCCGGGCTGGAGGGGGGGGGGGCTCTGCGTGGGGGGGGGGGGGAGGGGTGGGGGGGTAGGGGTGGGGGGGTGGGGGCGGGGGGGGGGTGGTGCAAGTTGGAGGGGGGGGGCGGGGATGTTGGCGGGGAGTGGGGGGGGTGGGAGGGGGGGGTGAGGAGAGGGGGGGTGGGGTGGGGGGGGAGTGTGAGAGGGGGGGGGGGGTGTGGGATGGAGGGGTGGGGACGGGTGGGGGGAAGGGGGGGAGGGGGGGGGGTTGAGTGGGGGGCTGGGGTGGAGCGGGGGGTGGGTGGGATGGCGGGGGGTGGGGGTGGGGGGGTAGGTGGGGGGGGGGGGGGGTGGGGGGGGGGAGGGGGGGGGGGGGAGGGGGGTGGGGAGGGTGGGTGTGGGGGTGCGGGGGCGGGGTGGGGTCGGGGGGGGGGGGGAAGAGGGGGGTGGGGTTGGGAGGTGGGATGGGTTGGGGGGGGGGGTGGGGGGGGGGGGGTGGGGGGGGGGGGGTGGGCGGGGGGGAGTGGGGTCGGGGGGGGGTGGGGGGGGAGGGGGGGGGGGGGGGGGGTCGGTGGTGGTGGGGGGGGGATGGGGGGGGGAGGGGTGCGCGGAGGGGGGGGGGGGGTGGGGGGGGCGGAGGGGGGGGGGGCGGAGGGGGGGGGGAGGGGGGGGTGTGGGCGGGGTAGGCGGGGGGGGGGGGGGGGGGGGGGTGATAGTGTAGGGGTGGGGAGGGGGTGGAGGAAGGGGGGTGGGGGGGGTGGGGGGGTGGGGGGGGGGTGTAGGGGGGGGGAGTGGGGGAGGGGAGGGGGGGGGGGGAGGGGGGGGAATGTAGGGGAGCGAGGGGCGGGTGGCAGGGGGGGGGGGGGGGGTGACGAGGACGGGCTGGGGGGTCCGGGTGGTGGGGGGGTGGGCGGGGGAATGGGTTGGGGGGTGGGGAGGGGGTGGGGGGGTGGATAAGGGGTGGCTGGTGTAGCGGGGGGGGTGGGGGGCGGGGGGGGGGGGGGGGGGGGGGTGGGAGAGGGGGGTGGGGAGGGGGGGGGGTGGGGGGGGGGGGGGGTGGGGGGGATGGGGGGGGGGTGAGGGTGGGGAGGGGGGGGAGGGGGTGGTTTGGTGGGGGGGGGGGGGGTGGGGGGGGGGAGGGTGGGGGGGGGGGGGGGGGGGCGGGAGGGGCGTGTGGGGGGGGGGGGGGGTGTGGGGGGGGGGGGGGGGGGGGGGAGGTGATGGGGGGGGGGGGGGGCGGGCGGGGGGGCTGGGCGGGGGGGGGGAGGGGGGGGGGTCGGAGGGGGGGGTAGGGGGGGGGGGTGGGGGGGGGGGGGGGGGCGTGGGTGGAGGGAGGGGGGGTTGGGGGGGGGGCTGTGTTGGGTTGGGGGGGGTGGGGGGGGTGAGGTGGGTGGTGGGGTAGGGGGGGGATGGGGGGGTGGGGGAGGTGGGGGGGGTGGAGGAGGGTGGGGGGGGGAGGGGGGGGGTGGGGGGGAAGGTGGGTGGGTGGGGGCGGGGAGGGGGTCGGTAGGTGGGTAGGGGTAGGAGGAGAGAGGGGGTGCGAGGGAGGGTGGGGGGAGGGGGCGGTGGGGGGGGGGTTAAGAGGGGTGAGGGTGGTGGGGGGCGGGGAGGGGGGTCGGGGGTGGTAGGTGGGGAGCGGGGAGTAGGGGGGGGGGTGGGGGGGGGGGGGGTCGGGGGGAGGGGTGGGGGGTTGGGGTGTGGGGGTGTAGGGGGGGGGATGGGGGGGGGGGGCGGGGGGGGGGGAGGGGGGGGGGGGGGGTGGTGGGGGGGGGTGGGTGGGGGTAAGGGGGGGGTCGAGGGTGGGGGGGGGGGGAGGGGGGGGGGGGGGGGAGGTGGGCCGGGTGGGGGGGGGGGGGGTGGGGGGGGGGGCGTGGGGCGGGGTGGTGGGGTGGGAGGGGGTGGGGGAGGGGGGGGGGGGGGGCGGTGGGGGGGGGGGGGGGGGGGGGGTGGGGGGTGGAGGTGGGGTGGCGGGGGGGGGGGTGGGGGAGGGGGGGGGGGGGGGGGGGGGGGGGGGGGGGAGGGAGGATTCGGGGGGGGGTGGGGGGGGGAGGGGGGTGGGGTGGGTGGGGGTTGGGGGGGGGGGGGTGGAGAGGGGGCGGGGGGGGGGGGGTGGGAGGTGAGGGGGGGTGTGGGGGAGAGTGGAGGGTAGGGAGGGGGGGGGGGGGGGGGGGGGGGGGGGGTGGGGTGGGGGGAGGGGGGGGGGGTGGGGGGGGGTGGAGGGGGGGGGGGGGGGGTGGGTGGGGAGGGTGGGGGTGGGGGGGGGGGGTTGGGGTGGTGGGGGGTGGGGGGGGGGTGGGGGGGGGGGGTGGGATGGACGTGGGGGAGGCGGGGGGGTGGGGTGTAGGGGGGGGGGGAGGGGGGGGGGGGGGGGGGGGGGGGTGGGTGGGTGGGGGGTGGTGGGGGTGGGGGGAGGGGGGGTGGGGGGGGAGGGGGGGTGTGGGAGGGTGATGGGGGGGGGGGGGTGGGGGGGGGTGGGGGGAGGGGGGGGGGGGGGGTGTGGGGGGGAGGGGGGGGGGCTGACTCTGAATATGGCGTATTTACTTGTTCGATACGCCGTATAGGTGTTTTGGACTCAGAACTGTCATCAGCTTTACCACAGCTTTCTAAATCGGATTGATCGATGCTCTCCTCTAGGTTATTAACCAGAAATGATTCTAATTGGTCATCTTCTAATAATTCCTGGGTTTTCAAATGTATAGTCATATCCAAGTAGTCAATCCCATAGCATTCATCATCCTCGGCCGGAGGTCCTTTTATTGATTGGTCTATATCAAAAATTACCTCTTCATTGCCTACTCTAAGTGTTATCTTTTTATTAAATACATCTATCATCACCTAACCGGTTGCAAGAAATGGTCTCTCTAAGATTATCAGAATCCTAAAGTATTCCCGCATATCTAAGATAACAAAGTCGATAGGGAGGACGAATTTATCAATTTTAATAAGTACGTTTTTTGCTATTCCTCGCGGATACTGGATGGGCCTATCTGCTAGTTCTAAGCTCATTCTTGTAGGATTGGGTTCCCCTAGGCCTAACTTTTCATACACCGTGTAAGGCATTAGGCTTATACTAGATCCTAAGTCTACTAAAGCATTATTAATATGTAAATGACCAATATCGCAAGGGATAGTGAAACTTCCTGGATCTTTTTCGTTCGACGGGAGTTTGTTTAGCAAGACTGCTGAGCATCTCTCGTTCATCGTTACCGTGCAAGCCTCCTCTAGCCTGGTTTTATTTTATAGTAGACCTTTTAGAAATTTGGTGTACTTTGGCATTTGGGATAGGGCTTTGGTGAATGGGATGCTTATATGGAGTTGTTTTTCAGATTGTCTAAGAACTTTCGTTGTTGAGCTTCTTCTTTTTCTTTCTTTAACCTATGGGGAAAAGGAATTAATGGTGTCGGAGGCTTAACAATTTGTTCTTTCATTTCTTGAGGTTTGATGTGGACTTCATTTGGTTCTATGGGTTTATCATGTTGAAGTATTAGAGGTTCTTTGTCTATTACATTCCTATCGCGAGTGGTCTCGGTTGTTGTTTTCCCTCCTCTAGTAGTCACACCTTTGACTTCATAATTTGATAACTGAGCATCATTAATTGCTTTTGACAACCCCTATACCTCGAATTTGAGCTTGATTAGTGAATTGTTTCTTTCTTTAAGTAAAAGCTCATTGGTTGTTTTGAATTCTCTAATGAATGCCCCCATTTCCTCGTGTTCTCGTCTTCCTTCATTAATAAACTTGTATAACATTTCTTCAAAAGTTAGTATCCTTGTGGGATAGGAGAACTGGAAGGGGTGGAATCCAAACGATGTTCCTGACATAAAATACATGATTCAAAGTAAAGCTATTCTAGGAAAATTAAAGCTGGCTGAGATGACGAATTCTGCCGTTAATACGCCGTATATATATTCAAAATACGTCATATACGCAGCAGAATACCAATACGATGTATCTATTTAAGAGGTTAGATACGTCGTATTTAACTGGTGAATACGCCATATCAGGGTTTCGACCAGAACAGAGTACTTTGAAAACAATTAAATAACACAAGAATTTAAACACATAATTAAACAAACAATTAATTAAACAATTAATACAAACAGAATTTAAACAATTAGATTATTCTAAGCTAAGCTAATTAAGGGTTAGAAATACTAATAAGAATAAATAGGGTTTTTTCTCTCCCCTTGGGGAGAGAAAAAGGAGATTTTCGGCCGCCACCAATTCCTTATTCATTCATTCCTTATGGCTTGATCTTCTTGTTCATTACTCCTAGATCAATCATTTTATGATCGGTTCTAGGGTTTTAAGCAATCAGGATTGAGTTTTCTTCTAGTTTTGATGGGTTTACGGTCGGAATGCTTTGTCCATCGACACCCTTAATTATTGTAGGGCTTGTTGTCTTTGCGTATGCCTTTATTCATATCTAAACTGATTGATTACCAAGACTCTCATTAGGGTTTTGTGTTTTCTATTATTTTATATTAGGTTTGTACACACTTAGTTTTTGTAGGAGTCAATGAATCTGTATGTGATCCTATTCAATTAGGGTTTTAAGTCATTCAGATTGCATTGTTTATTTATTATGGGATTGTTTATAACCCTAGATCCTATTCTATCATTTAATCTGGCCATTTGATGGTTGGGTGGATCCATGATTAGATGAGATTTTGGGTATGGTGGCGTACGCGTTCGCAAAACCTTAATGTTTTAGGGTTTTGTGTCAATGTGCTTGATCTACTGGTATCTTGGGGTGTGATTTTCTTAGGGTGACGTGCTGCTATTGCTCAATATAATCCATTAGGAGTTCATCACTTATGCCCATTTGGAAGTTCGGGTTGAAACCTTATAATTTTTTAAGGTTTTGTTTCATGGCTGCTAAAGATGTGGCGATTTTGTTTCTCTCTATTTAGTCCAGATTGCGGCTCATAAATGGTTAGGGTTAATTTTGCTATTATCTTGGGATTGCTTTCGATAAACCTTCATTGTGTGCAATGACAATGTTAGGGTTTGTTTTTGTTGGATCTGCACTTTCGTGGTTACATAATCCTAGCTTTAGGGTTTGTCCATTCTTGGGTGTTGTTTGTTCATTAGAAGCATGCTGCATGGGAATCAAATTTTCCTTTCAGCATTGGTTATTATTGTGGCCGTTGGTTTGATTCTTTTTCTAATGGATGCCTATTATGGATGATGAACAACCACAGTAATGACGTCTCTTGGTTCGTCTTATAGAAGTTAGCTATGAAGCCGAAACCCTAATTTTAGGGTTTCATGTTTGGAAGTTGATGCGTGGATTGTTGCTGTGGGTACAGAGTTGAACTCACCATGATGTGGTTATCATTGATATAAAACCCTAATTTCAGGGTTTTTTTTAGGGTGAAATAGTATTTACAATCTGTTCGTCTTGGTATGATCATGGTTGTCTCTTGGGTAGTTTCTATGAAAGTTAGCCGCGAAGGCTATTTGGAAGGTCTTGGAAATAATATGTGCCTAAGATGGTTTATGCTACAGTTTTGTTTCTAAGATGATGAAGTTTTGGAAGTTATGTCAGACGGCGAGACTCAAGTGCATGATTACCAGAGCTAATGTTGATTTTTGTAATCAATATGATTTTCGCATATTAGTTGTGTTAGGAAGTTTTCATTGCTTTCTTGGTTAGTCATAAGATTGATGTTTCTTTCTTATGTAGGGAGCTTGTTAGTAGCATGTAGTTGCTTGTAAATGTCCATTTTTAGACTAAGATAAAGGACTTCACCCTTATCCTATGTACTTTAATGTTTTTTGGTGTAATATATTTACCGTAGAAACTCTTTACCTAAAAAAAATACTAATAAGAATAAAGATTAAACTTTTTCACTCCCCGGCAACGGCGCCAAAAACTTGATGTGCTATCGTGTAGGTTATATTTATTGATTACCAAGTTTTAAATTTATATTTAGCCGACTAATCCTAAAACAACACTTTAACAGGCAGTGTACCCGATCAAATGAAGTTTTGTGGTAAGTAGGGTGTCAAACACTAAGAGCGAGGTCGTTAATCTTATATTCTATCAGTATTTTAGTTAATTTAATTAAACTAGTTAATTCTAATTACTTGTTCAACCTATGCTAAACCTAGTTCTAATGATAAAGAGGGGGGTTCAGCCTGAGAGACTGTCACAGGTTTCATGGTGACTAAAATTAATTCAATACATAATAATCACGCAAGAAAATAATCAAAAGATAAAAGAGCGGTACAAGCCAAATGATAGAAAACTGTATTAGCCATATTAAATCTAATTGAATACTGGTTTGTTTAGTGCATTGACTGCTTATCTCGAGGCGGCATATCATTCTTAAGAATTAGGCGGGACATCATCCTAAGACCTAGATACGTTGAATCCTGTCAAAATTAACACATTCGCATAAAGCATCCTTTTAGTTTAATTGTAATCTATCTTAAAGATTAAAGCAATGGTGATCTTGTTAAACCCTAGCCCAACAGGACTTTACCCACTTACTGCTTGATGGTATTTTATATACTGGTAGTTTACTATTTAAGTCTTTACCAATGATTAAGAACGTACTTGTTGATCCAAGGGTCACCTGCCAGGCCAACTAAGGTTACTAATCTAAAGGCAAAGATAGAACATTATTTGTGATCCTATTGGTCCAGATGTATAAAATACGATATGGAGAGCTATCCTAGTATCTAGATTACTTGGTCAGTATCACTAGACCCAGTTGAATGATAGGTCGCATATTCAAGCACATAGACAAGTATTAAGTTTTAGGTGATAACCTAATTTGAATCATTAATCTGATTAAATTAAGCATATCGAGATTAATCAACCAAACTTTAATTATTCTTTATGTTTGATTTGAACGTGGGGTTGAGCCATAGTTACCATGGAACTTTAAATGTGGGTGTAGTCGATCACTTGGTAATCTATATAATTGGGGGGGTTGAGGGCGGAGGGGGGGGGTGGGGGTTTTAGGGTGGTAGGAGAGGGAGGGGAAGGTTAGGTGCACACACACAGGGGGGATGGGAGGGTGGGGGGGGAAGGGGGGTGTGCGGACGGTTCGGGCGTCATGATGTGACTTGGGGAGGGGGTGCGATGGCGTAAGAGGGCGGGGACTCGGGTATCATTTAAAAAAATTTAAATATAAAATAATAAAATAAAAAAAAAACCCCCCCCCCCAAAACAAAAAACACCCCACAAACAAAACACAAACAAAAAAAAAAAAAACAAAAAACCCCCCCCACCCCCCCCCAAAAAAAAAACCCCAAAAAAAAAAAAAAAAAAAAAAAAAAAAAAAAAAAAAAAAAAAAAAAAAAAAAAAAAACCCCCCAACACACCCCCCCAAAAACTTTTTGTATATAAATTTACCCATTTTTTTTTTTTTTTTTATCTCTTATATTTCCGATCGATACAAAAATTAAATGATTACAAGAGTATAGGAATTACAGGGTGTCTTTTATAGGATCATGATTGATGCTTGACCTTGGCTACTCTTTTTCTCTTCAGAAAATTAACCTGTGTGTTTATGGTATAGAGAATATGATTAAGCACACCAAAAGCTCATTTTTGAGTCTTATATTTATAGTCTCTGAAATTAAGTGGATACGCCGTATTGATTGAGGTCAATACGGAGTATTGGGGTGTATTCCTTAGAGTGTGCGCTACATTCACAATTAATCAGTAATATCTCTCCTCAATTACATTTAATGCAGGATCTTTGATTGTTTGACCAGTTGGATACATCGTATGTAGTTAGCAGGATACGCCGTATTAGAAATTAAACATACGCGTTTTCTTGTGAAGTCCAGGCGCTGATACACCGTATCTTCTTTGCTGGATACGACGTATTGAGTCATAAATAAGCAATCTTCAAATATCATCGTTTAAGCTCTAAAATGTACGCCTTTTAGCTTGTCTTTAAAAAACACTTCGTAATTACTGCAATTAACAACTTTAAGCGATTAAGTAACAATTCTTGCAATAATTATATAAAAGTGGGTAATTTACTTGGGATAAATGATGCTATAAATGCAACGTTATATCCCCACTTGAATCCTAAGTAGACTCTAGAAATTTATTGGAAATGTATCCCAACTGAAGTTAAGGATTTTTCCCTTTAAGCATTTCTTTTGTTTAAATCACCAGTAAAAAACCAAGCACCTCTCGAAATATGGGGATGAAAACACTCAGATCACACAACTAATCTAGGGTATAACATATAAAGGGTACGCACAATTGCTCGGTCGTGATTAGTTTTCTATCATATGCTTGGCAAGGATACACATCTCCACCACTAGAGCTAAGGAGTAACAAGTCAAAAAGTAAATTGGGTTTTATAAGGCAACTTAAGATTGACTCACTCTAACAAATCTTTCACCAAAGTCACCACACTAACGAGGCCAGCTAAATCACACATACAGGCCATTAACGACAGAATAAACATGTAGTCTGGTCTGATTGGCCGCGTGGTCCGCGATACTGCTTTCCGGGCCACACACGTACCATTGATCGCCATAGCATAGTTTCGTTGTCATTGTAGTAAAGACCTCATACCGCCAGTGACCCCGAGACACTCAAATCAAGACCAGATTTGTCTGTTCCTATTGAACTAAGTCCCCATGCCTCATATACTTTGTCTCAAGACATCTCGACAAATATATATTAAGTAATCTACAGACACTCCAATTCGCCATCGCGCCTCACGTCCAAGTACCTACACACCTCAGTTCAAATGTAGTCAATGTTAGTATAAGGTAGATTAAGTGCTTGCGGCAAATAGAATGATAATGTATGGACATAGAATAATTATGAAATGTGATATATATTATTTGTCATAGACTTAAGGGATTATGAATGCAGCAAAGAATGTGAAACACTTATCGGAAAAGTGTTAAGTTTAGATATATATGTTTATGTAATGCAAAGTAAAGTCTATGGTAGATTATTTAAATACATAAGTAAGGTAAGATGTATATGATGGTATGAGTTAAGAAGTGCCTAAGGTAAGATAAATGCATATGATTGCATTTTAATAAGTAATAATGAAAGTATGTAAGTATGAGATAGGTAATGTGAAGATGTTTGAATTATGAAAAAGTCGTTTAATGAAGAAGTATTGTATTGAGTGTAAGTTCTTATATGAATTACTAATAAAAAGTTGAAGTGTGATAAGTCATATAACGTAAAGGACATGATAAAGTATAACACAATAGTATGACATGGTTAAGTACGAGATGTATATGAAAGATTGTTAAGAAGAGTTGCGCTAGAAATCTTAAATGATGCTAAACGTGTTAAAAATGATAAAAAAATGAAGCTAAATGCATTAAATGAATGATAAAGAATGAATGAATCATGTTAATAGGTGAAGAAATGTATTATAAGTAAAGTGGATAATGAGCATACCTTAAGATAAATCAAATGAATGAATGATGAAGAATGAGGTTTATGTTGATCCTAACTTAAGATCGATTCCTTGGCTTGTAAAGGTTATTTTACTTTGGAAAGAACCAAAACAACTATAGTAGAAACTTTGTGAATATTAAAGAGTATGCGAAATCTACTCTTTAATATTTAGAATAATATTAATGAAACAGTAAACTATATGAACAATGATATTACTAAAAAGCTCCAATATTATTATTATCAATAATACGAGTACTCTGTGTAGTACTAGGGTTTACAACCTTGAAGCTACGAATAACACTTTTCTAGATATCTGAACTGATATAATTTTTGGTACATTAAACTCTATACCCTAGGACCTCCTTTTATACATCAAGGAGTCCTAACAGGCTTATAATATTTTCCTAAGTTATCATGATCTTCTAAACAAATAACTTATACGTATCTTTTATAAAAATATCTCATACTTATCCTGTAAGTAATCTTGATAAGAAATCTTTATCTTTATCCTTCTGATAGTAGAAATTCTTTTAGAAGTTGTAACCAGCAGCATTAACTTTTATTCTAGCAGCACTAACTGT
>BQNB010102017.1:2797-24343 GCA_026074375.1 Tanacetum coccineum
CGAACTGTGATATGTTTCAATGTTATGTAAACGGTATTATGTAAAATCATAAAAAGTTTCAAAGACCATCGTGTCATTCACAATGTCTTGAGAAAGTCTTAGTATTTATATAAATAACTTTTATATAAACCAAGTGTAAAAAGTAATGTAAGCAAGTAAGCAAGTAGTGTGTATGCATATGAAAACGTTTAATGTGATGCAATGTTTATGAAAATGGTTATAGTCTAGGTAAAATATGCAACCTAGTTCTCTATAACCTTGGCTCTGATACCAATCTGTAACACCCCCAAAATAGGTCGCAGCGGAATAAGGATTCGGGAGCGTTACTTCATAATACCATTGCACAATTCATGAGAGAACGACCTCTAAATGTGTCATTTGAAAAGTAATCTTGTATTATTTAGATTCCAATGCATATCAAGTAAGCCAAGCATCTAATTCACCTGAGAAAAACATGCTTAAAAGTGTCACATAAAGTTGGCGAGTTCATAGGTTTAAGTAGATGTAAATGTAAAACCCAAAACTATATATATAGGTTTACTGTGTTACAAGTCCCGCCCATACAAGACTTGCAACGCATAAACTTACATATATAAGTTTTCTTAAAATGTATAGACACAAACCATACAAAATGCGTTTATTAAAATGTTGAAATCCGAGATTTGTAAAGTGTGCGTCACCATTTCAATCCTTATAATAGCCACCAAAATTGTAAGTATAATGTTGGACCGCAATGTTTTCAAAGAGTATGATAATTGTAATGAGCATAATGTCCCATAATGTTTCAAGTGTGTATTGCCTAGATGCAACATAAAGTGTGATTATGATTATTCCTCTAAGTTCATGAAACTACGACGTAGACGTATCAGTATGCCACTTTATTCAAGGCACGGTAAAAGTTCATGTGTATGTCATGCTAGCCCTGAGGCTCCAAGTCAGTCGTGATCCGACATGGTATAACGTTTGTTAGTTCGATCTCGAACTAGTGAGAGCTAATCACCCGAACCGGGGGTTGTCAATCCCCAATAAAATTATTTATAATTTTTTTTATAAAAGTCATATAAAATTATTTATAAAAATTAATTGGTTTTATACTTTCTATTTATTTAAATCTTTAAAAACTCATGACTTACTCATTTTAACTCTGTTTCACGTGTCCTTTATATGTACGGGATCGTGACGAGATAAATTATCAAAATTTTAAATTTATAACATTTATATAACCTGTTGTGAACAGTAACAGTAGCTCAAAGTTTATAAAAATACTTTTTATAAATTTATTTGTCGATATCTTGCAAAAATCGTATCTCATTCGTTTTAATTCCGATTTTAACGTTCCTTATATGTATGAAATCGTATTGATAAAATCTAACATATTTTTGTGTTTATAAAAAGGTAACTTACTGTCTCAGATTCTGTTTTTATAAAATATCTTTTATAAAAACACTTATATATATTTAATAATCCGAAATCTTGTAAAATCCGTATCTCCTTCGTTATAGCTCCGTTTTTCGAGTTCCTTATATGCTTGGTTTCGTATTGAGATGTACTATTTGAATAAAATATAAAATAAATGTTTTATTTTTCGAATTCATACAGTAGGTTTAAGTATTTTTTTCATAAAAAGTTTATAAAACTTATTTTATAACTTTTTAGCATAAATGAATTTCTACAAGTCCTCTACTTTACTTTATACCACAAGTTATATATATTTTGAGTCCTCTAGGTTGTGTTCATCACTTTTGTCCAAGATAAAATGTCCTCATAACAATTTGTACATAACTTTTGTAAATAACACTTTCAACACAAATTAATTTATAAACTAATCATATAAATTAATTAACACTTATATAAAGTGTGTACTTCTATTTTAAGTATTATTTCACCATTTATAAATATAATTTCGAATCTCATTTGTCCTTGTAATATTTCATAAATCATAAAAACAAACCTAGGTGGTGATTAACATATATATCAAGTATGTAAACATAAGTAAATGAATGAATGAAATGATTAGGGTTTAAGTAGACCTTATGAGAGTGTATGAGAATGAAGAACACAAGCTTAAACCCAAAATACTTCTAAGAAAACCCTAAAAACCCTAGCTTTTCTTCTTGATTACAACCCTTGCAAAATAATACCCAAGCTTCCAAACCACCTTGCAACACCTTAGATATGAACCCTATTGATGTGTGTATGCTTGAAAAATCAACACTATGAACACCCTAATAAAACCAATTGAGCCGTGGGCTTTTAGACAAAGGAAGAGAGAAAAGTGTTTGATTTATTTGCTAGTTGAAAGTGTATGTGTTTAAGTCTTATGGTCTTTCCTTTATATACTATGAAGTTTTAGCCTATACCATGGATGAAAGAGTGGTTTAGGGTACACTTGTGTAAGACCTCTCCTCCTCCCTAGGAGGAGGGATTTGACAATTTGTGGAGACTTGGATTCATGGTGTACTTTGTGAAAGAATAAGCACGTGCATTATTACTTGAAAGTGAATTTAAATTTTGGTCTTGTGTTTCTTATTAGTGGATCCGGCCCTATGGGTGTTTTAACATAAAAATGATTTACTTTTTATGTATTGGGTATAAAAGTGGGTATTTGTTTGCGTATAGATGGGTATAGGTGCTTCCGTGTATGTTTAAATGTATTTTATTGCGAAACGTAAACGTTTTACGTAACCAAAAAAAATAAAATATGAAAAGTTATAAATTGTCCTCGCAATAATTATATAGCACTTGCTTGACGTAATCTTTTATTTGTTTGATGGCGGTTTACGTTGATTGTTGATTTTTAGTTTACGCGATTTAACTAAACGTCAAAAATTAAGTGCAAAAAAGTTTAAAATAAGTAGTTGAATATTTATTGACGTAAAATGACGTGAAAATGTGGGTTGTTACAAATTTGGGAATGCAAAGTAGTGAATCTTGTGTGAAGTGTTTAGATCTTGATGCTGAGCTTTTGGAAGAAACAAAATACTTATAATGATCTTTTGAAAAGTTACTCACAACTTTAAAAACATTGCATTTCTCTTGAGTTAACAATGCAACTAAATCAAGAAATTTTTCAAACGGATTCATTAAGTAATAATCAAAATGCTCTTGAAATTCCAGAATATTTTGAAAATAATGATTTGAAGGCTCAACTACTAGCTAAAGACACTACAATTTGTAAGTTGAAGGAACATATCAAATCAATGAGAGAAAATGACAAAGAAGAGAAAGTCAAACATGAAATGGATGAAATTGAGACCATAAACATTGAATTAGAGCATAGTGTGGCAAAATTACTGTCTAAAAACGAGCGTTTACATAAAGAAAGTGTGCATTTGAAAAAGATTCACAAAGATCAATTTGATTCGATTAAAAAGACACACGCTCTCTCTAAAGAACACGGTGACTCTTTGATTGCTCAATAGAACTCTAAGTCTATGGAAAATACAGATTTAAAACGTTAAATTCAAGACAAGGTTTTTGTGATTACATCATTGAAAAAATGATTTAAGAAAATTAAAAGGGAAAGAAACTATTGAAAATGCTGCACAAATACTAATTGCCACCACTATTGCTCTAGGCATGTTTAAGATAGACTTAGAACCTTTAGCACCTAGGTTATTGAATAATAGGGAAGCTCACATAGACTATCTTAAGCACACTAAGGAACAAGCTGATATACTTTAGGGAATAGATGAACAAGCTAAAACAAAACAGCCGTTAGATAATGCGTTAGACTTTGCCTGTAAGCATGCCAAACAAATTCAGGAGTTACTTGTTTATGTTCGAGACACATGCCCTAATGTCTATAAACCTAATGAGAAATTGATTGCTATCACACCCTTGAACAAAGTTAAGAAAGTTAGGTTTTCTAAACCTCTCACATCCTCAAGCAACATTCAACAGGTATAGTCATCTAAAATACCTAATTCTAACACACATGTTTTATCATCTACAGGATTGAAGTGTTCTACTAGTACTTGTAGATCACAGCCTACATGCAATAAAAGGAATGATAGGATCTAGCAAACACCAAGTAGCAACATCAAGAATAAAGTAGAAGTCTAACGTAGGAGAGTTAAAACTAAGTCTGATAAAAAGAATCGTGTTAAAGACCCTATTTGTGATGCAAATGTTAAGCATACTATGTTAAATGTGAATTCTGAGTTAATTTGTGTTAAATATAATCAATGTATGTTTGATGCAAATCATGATGTGTGTTTCCTTAATTTTATGAATGATATGAATATGCGTGCTAAATCTAAATCTAAGTCAAAGAAAAGCCAACATCATAATATTTGGAAACCTACGGGTAAAGTGTTCACTGAAGTAGGACTTAAGTGGAAACCTACAGGAAGATTTTTCACTATAGTTAGTAACTTGTGCCCTTTAACTAGGATCACTCCTAAGAAAATAGTGCATCTTAAAGAAACCACTTCTAATTTAGTTGAAACACCAAAACTAGAGATTAAAGTATATAGTAAGAGACCCAAAAAAATAAAATCAGTAGGTTCGAGTAAAAAAACAAAGATTGTAGAATCTAAAATTGCTAACAACTCAGAACCCACTCAGTTGTGGGGATCCAATGCTACAGATGTTCCATCTTCTTCTTCTCTTATCAATGACAGGTTGTCCATATTGTTCTCTGATATCTGGACTCCGGATGCTCAAAACATATGATAGGGAATCGCTCTCAGCTCATGAACTTCGTTAGTAAATTTCTGGGAACTGTTTGATTCAGAAATGACCAAGTTGCAAAGATGATGGGGTATGGTGAATATCAGCTGGGGAATGTAATTATCTAAAGGGTGTACTATGTTGAGGGGCTTGGACATAACTTGTTTTCTGTTGGACAATTTTGCGACGCGGATCTTGAAGTTTCTTTTAGGAAAAACACTTCCTTTATTCGGAATTTAGAAGATGTTGATCTACTTTCAGGCTCCAGAGACACAAAATTGTACACAATTTCTCTTGATGTCATGCTAAATACTTCTCCGATCTGTCTTCTATCAAAAGCTTCAAAGACTAAGAGCTGGTTATGGGACCGTCGGTTATCGCATCTCAACTTCGATACTCTTAAAAAGCTAGCCAAAGACGGTTTTGCACGAGGCATTCTAAAGCTTAAATTTCAGAAAGATCATTTGTGTTCAGCATGTGCATTAGGAAAAAGTAAGAAATCCTCTCATCAACCCATAGCTAAGGACACTAACCAAGAGAAACTAAATCTTTTGCATATAGATCTTTGTGGCCCTATGCGTGTGGAGAGCATTAATGGGAAAAAATATATCTTGGTGATTGTTGACGATTATTCTTGATTTACTTGGGTCAAATTTCTGAGATCAAATGATGAAGCTCCTGAGGCTACCATCAAATGCATCAAAAATATTCAGGTTCGTTTGAATGTCACTGTCCGTAACGTTAGAACATATAATGGAACTGAATTTTTCAATCAGACTCTTCGTGATATTTATGAAAATGTCAGCATTTCGCATCAAACTTCTGTTGCTATACAAAAATACAAAAATACAAAAATATGTCATATCTACAAAAATAGTTTTTTATGACATGTTTTCTAGCATCGATAATATTTACGGCTTTAGAAATGTTATTCAATAATGGCACAAAGCTGTAAATAAAGTTCGAATAGAAAATATGTCATATGGATTACTATTATTTCTGATAGAAACTCGGTCTTCAATTTAAAGGCAAGTATTTTTAAATTGAAAACTTGACCTCTCAACGGGAAATTAATTTTTCTCGGGAATGAATAACTTCATATTCATTCAAAGGCTTGTATTTATTTTGCAATACAACCCGCGCTTTCTGTATACAAATTTATGTACGATTTAGTGCATTTATTTGTCAAAATAAGAGAAATCTTATTTAATAGTGTCGATTTTTCAGAAATAAAATAATCATCTCAGTAATTCATCAGAAAATGATTTTTCAAGGCATTTGACCACTCAAACAACGACTACTGTTCTTTAAATATAAAATGGGTCATTGTTTGAGGGGGAGACAATGTCAAATTTCTTCTTCAAAATCTTCAAGTAATAAAAGAAAAAAGGTTTTTAAACAATAACGGGATGATATTTAAAGGAGAGTTAATTAATTTTAACTTATTTGAGCATTATATGTTATGTGTTTATACCTTGAGAAATATGATAGCAAAATTTAAGGCTTAGTCTTAGCTTATAATACTTTAGGGATTAAAAGTGTTAAAAGTGAAACTAGTTTAAACCTTAAGAAATGTTATTAAGTAAAACACAAAAAGAGTATACACTTGAGGGGGAATTTGTGCCAAACTTGAAAAGATTTTAACACAAACACCCCTTCCCTCCTTGTCACACACACAAACATAAACACACTTATTTTTTCCCTCTCACTCTTCAAAATCGTCACCCACAAGAACAATAGAATCTGTGCTGATGTAAACTACAAATGTGTTCCTTTCCATCTAAACAACTAATATGCAAATGGAATTAGGTTGAATCATGATTTTTTGCTCGAAATTCCTAGAAATTGGTTTAGGGTTAGTGAAAATCGAAAGTGGACCAAATCCAAATTAGTTGAGGGGTTTTGATGGGAAAGAGGTGTAGAACACTCGGTTGAAACACTAATTGATGAAATTAACATATGATTATTTCATGCTTGATTTTATGTTCAAAAATTTGGGTTTATAGGAAAAACTTGTTAAATGTTAGTGGGTTTGTGCTTAAGTTATATTAGTATGCTTTCTTGAATGCGTTTAAGTGAGAAAATCCAAGTCTTGTATGAATATTTTGTGTGCTTAAGTAAAACATGTGAAAATCTACTCGTTTTGCTCTCAAAGTAAAATTTTTGTGGTTGATTCATGTTATAACTGATATATGATGTTTATATATGCTTAGTTCATGATTGTTTGTGGTTTAATTGCCATAAAATTAGGGTTTGTGAAATTTGAAATTTATAGGGGCGATTTATACACTAGTGTATAGACAGCGTTTTATACACTCAACAATTTTTTTAGGCGACGATTTATACACCTTGTCTAGGCGACGATTTATACATTGATTTATAAAGAATGATTTTTTCCTAATTTTTTTTATAGATAACTTATTTTAAGGTAATTCGTCTTTATATCATATGTTAGTTGCTAAATTGATTGTGTTTGACCAATTGTTAGTTTGTTGACCTTTAAGTTGACTTTCTAGTTAATGTCTGTCGTCCTATACTTTATCTGAATGCCTGATAAAATGTGTTAAATCTGTCCTGTTTATATTTGTAAATTGCTTCTCTAAGTTTATCCCCATGAATCAGAATAGGTCAATCAGTGATATATAAATTTGTTTGTATATGAACTGTATTGGAATATTCTTAGCAGAAACATGAATTCAATTGCCACTCAACAAGTTTCTCTCGACAATGCTTTGGTTGCTCCTGAGAAAAGACTAAAGATTGAAAAATGCAATGCAATAATAGAGTTTAACAAGCCACAAAGAGAAGAAATATATCAAGTCACACTAGATGATCTTAAACTCTCTCCATGTTATCCCGCATTCCTAATCACTACTAAAGTACCTGAAGTATACATGCATCAATTCTGGAACATAATCAAGATGATCAAAGATACAGATGCATACCGGTTCAAGCTGGATAAGAAAATGTTCTGAATTGACATCGAAGTATTTAGTGAGATTCTCTAGATTTGTCCCAGACTCCATAACCAAGATTTTGTTGAACCTCCTTCTAAAGAAGAAATGGTTTCATTCACCCAGGAACTCGGTTACTCTGTCAAGTGTGATATGCTATCTACAATCCACATAGATCAAATGCATAGCCTTGGAGAACATTTGTTGTTGTCATCAACAGGTGCATCTCTAGAAAGTCATCAGGACTTGATAGGATCAGGCCATCAAGAGCTCAAATCTTGTGGGGTATGTACAACAAGAAGAATGTTGACTTTGTTGCTTTACTATGGGAAGACTTTATGTTTCAAGCTGACAACAGAGAAATAAGTTTCGCACGTAAAGAGAACATGCCCTACCCAAGATTTACTAAAGTTATCATCAATCATTTCATCTCGAAAGATAAAACCATCTCTATAAGGAACCGGATAAATATTCACACAATTCGTAATGATACCTTGTTGGGTACACTGAAGTTTGTTTCCAACAGACAAGACTATCAGATGTATGGAGCTCTGATTCCCGATGAGATGATCAATCAAGACATTAAAGATTCTAAAGCATACAAGACTTACCTTGACTTTGATACTGGAAAAGCTACTCCCAAGAAAGCAAGGAAGTTCAAGAAAGTTGCTTCACCCTCAAAGAAATTGTCGCCTATCTTAGAAGAAAAACATGCAGAGAAGCCTAAGCGATCTAAGAAACCAGCCAATAAGTCTACTACTGTGCCAAAAGTAGGTGTTGTGATCAGAGACACTCCTGATGTGTCTATGTCAAAGAAGAAAGCACATACTAAGGTTGATAGAGGCAAAGGCATGGATTTACTTTGTGAAGCAGCATTACTTGAAGCTACTCAACTCAAGAAAACTCCCTTGAAAAGCAAGCTGGAAACTCACAAGCTTTATGTAAGTGGTTCAGTGATGGAGTTGGTTCCCAACCAAAGGATCCTAATGAGTCTGAAGATAAGACAACTGGTACAGATGAAGGAACTAGTACTAAACCAGGCGTTCCTGATGTACCTAAATATCAATCTGAGAGTAAAAATAAATCTTGGGGAGACAGTGATGATAATAGCAATGATGATGACAATGATGATGTAACCAATGATGATGATGATGATGCTGACAGTGATGTTGATGGTGAGAATGAAGCAAGTGACAGTAAAAAGACCGATTCTGATGAAGATAAGAATCCTAATCTTAATCAGAACGATGATGAAATAGAAGAATATGAAGAAGAGTATGTACATATTCCTGATTACTATGAATTTACTGTTGATGATGAAGAGTATGAAAAATTATATAAGGATATGAACGTAAGGTTGAAAGATACAAAGCATGAAGAAGAAGGGAAAGGAGATACATAGATGACTAATGCTGGTCGTGATGATGGCACTAAATATACCACATATGAATAAGTTAAGGATGAGGAACATGTAATACTTATAACTGTTCATGACACACAGAAGACTGAAGTTCCATTGCAAAGTTCTTCTATGTCATCTGACTTTGCCAATCAATTTCTGAACTTAGATAACGCTCCACCAGTTGACAATGAATGTAAAACCTAAAAATCTCAACAAGTGTAAAATTACCAAAATACCCCTAATGCAAGAAAATTCCATAAAAGCTTAAAACAATAATCTCAAAAACTTCAACTGCAGCTGCACCAACCATTCCTCCAACAATTCTTCCATTTACTCCTCTTCCACAACAGTTAACACCAACACTTACACCAACACCTGCACAAAAAAACTGAAACAAACTACAACCTCAATTTTTCATTCCATGCTCATCCAAGATTATTCATCCTATTCGATTCGATCAAAGAGTTTTCTTCTTTGTAACAAAGATTTCTAAAACAAACAAGCTGCCATTCCTGCATTAACTCCTCGTCAACTAGACAATCTTAAATGTTCTGCAAATTGGTAGAATGCTCAACTTGGCATAAGACTTGAAGAATTCTATTGCAGAATGCTTTCCGGTCCATAAACTAGCTAAATTTGAAAAGAAGGCCTAAAGATGAGAATAAGATATACATAAGATCTCGTTGGAAATCATTTGAAAAAAGATATTTAAAGGATAAGTCAATGTCCAACATCTACATATTCTACCCAAAAAGTATCGACGTATGCCACTCTGATGATCCAAAGCACCATCACTGAATCACCTAAGAATCTCATATTGGTAAAATCTTCTTCTCAACCCAAATATACATACAAGGCAGCAGTGTCACTTACAAAGTTTGAATTAAAGAAGATCCTTCTAGACAAGATGCAGAAAACTAATCGTATCGAGCAGCTCAAGAAAATGATCTCTTTGAATCTTATGGTAAATCATATTCATTGAAGTGAGATTGTGAAGACAAACACAAAGATGAAGACCCTCCAGCTGGACCAGACCAAGGTTTGAAAAGAAGGAAGACAAGCAAGAATGTTGAACCATCTAAAGGCTCTAAATCTAAAGAATCAAAGTCAAGCTCATCCAAAGGCACCAAGTCTCAGCCAAAATCATTTGGTAAGTCTGCGCAAGAAGAGGAATCAGTGTTTGAGACTGTAGACACCGAAATGCCACAGAATCAAGGAAGTGATTCGGGCAACACTGATGATCAACTTAATGTTGAGGCAACTTTAAAATCTAACTGGTTCAAGAAACCTGAAAGGCCTCCGACTCCTGATCCTAATTGGAATGCTAAAAAAATCTATTTATTTTAGACCACCATAGACTTGGATCAGCAAAATTGCCAAAGCAGAAAAACCTCCTCACTTTCGACGAGCTGATGAGTCCTGTCGACTTCCTATCATATGTCATCAACAATCTCAAGATTGATAATCTGACCCAAGAGAACCTTGTTGGACCAGCTTTTAATCTTCTCAAAGGGACATGCAAAAGCTGAGTAGAACTCGAATATCATTTTGAAGAATGTTACAAAGCTGTCACTGATCGACTTGACTGGACTAACCCTTAAGGACACGGATATCCATTTAACCTTAGCAAGCCTCTATCGTTGATTGAAGATCAAGGTCGTCAAGTAGTTCCTGTTAACTACTTTATTAACAACGAACTCGAGTATCTAAAAAGTGGAAGCTTAAGTAGGAAATATATGACTTCTATAACAAAAACCAAGGCTGCTAAGTATAATGATATTCAAGGCATCGAATACATGGTTCCATCGGTATGGAGTCCAGTGAAGGTAGCTTATGATAAATATGTTGTCTAGGGAATTTCACACTGGACCTAAACGACAACGGTTCTATGGATACACAAGCAACAGGGTGTCCAAGCATGATGTGTTCTCCATAAAAAAGAATCATTACAGTAACCTATGTTAAAGTTATGAAGTGGTATGATTACGGGTATCTGGAGGAGATTGAAGTTCGAAGAGAAGATCGGCAGCTCTACAAGTTCAGGGAAGGTGACTTCCCAAGACTTAATCTGCGTGATATTGAAGATTTGCTGCTTCTCTTAGTTCAAAATAAGCTCTCCAATATAGAAAGAGGTGTCATTTTTGACTTGAATGTGGCATTGCGTATGTTTACCAAACGTGTTGTCATTCTTAAGCGGGTAGAAGACCTTCAACTGTGAGTCGAAAGCTACCATAAGAAGCTTAATATCACCAAGCCTGAGACTTTTAGGTCCGACATCTCCAACATGACCCCATACATTGCATACAACAATCCTCAAGGAATTATCTATCTAGACAAGCTCAAAAGAAATAGGTTAATGCGCTCGGATGAACTTTACAAGTTTTGTGATGGCACACTCACATCTGTTCGAAGTCTTCTTCATGATATTGCTTCCAGCCTAATGATGGATTACTTGCCAAAAAGAAGATAGAGTAAAGTAGACAAGAAAAGGTCTCGCATCATGATCAAGGTGATCAATCAGCAGCTCCTTGAAAGAAATTAATGAGGAACTTGGAGAAATTTGTTGGTGAGAGAGAATACGGAGAAGACTTCAGGCTGCTTGAACGGACAATACGACTTTGTCATATTTTGTCCTACTACATTTTAGGTCATTCTCTCGTAATTACAATTCTTGTGAATATGTAAATAAGTAGTGTTAGACTAGAAATAGGCATATATAGTGTTTGAGTATGAATTTTCAAGAATTTGTTAATAAATTCAAAAAATTTCAAATTAACGTACTCAAACACCATAATTTCCCCTCTATAATTTGAGGGGGCGGGCACTTATAATGTTATCTAAGACGGCTTGTTAATACATTGGAAATTTTCTCCATAAAGCATTAATATTTGAAATAGCAATTGATATCATAAAATTCAAGAGTTTGACAACTTTTTGGATAAGGGGAGATAAAATGTGAAGAGTGAGAAATACTATAACGGCTTAATGTGTGTGATTTAAGGACTCAGTGCAAGCTTCTCCTTTCTGTGCTAAATATTTTGAAAATATCGTGCCACATGTTGAGGGGAGGAATTAAAAAAAGGTTTCAGGCTATGAGAACAAGTACAAAACAGACCTAAATGTCTTATAAAGTGAATTAGAGTTATAAGGTGGTTAAGATTAGGTATTCGTTCATATGATCCATCCAGAACCAGAGAGATCTACCAGGAAGACATTCCTGTTAGTTAGTTATATGAAGTCCTATAGGTATGATAAAAATGGAGAAAAGTGGAGAAGAAAAAGGAAGAAAAATACGGATAAGATAGAGCTAACACTGGGAACTCAAAACCAACAAGTGCTAGTTATGAAAGTGTGTCTCGGTAAGCAATGAAGGGGGTTGAAGAATGAAAAGAAAAGTTAAAGATAAAGGGTGTGAATGAGAAAGAAAGCCACCTCCTTTTACACTTGTAGGAGAAGTATTCGGGCTGGTCAATACATATGCATATCAGACTAACACTAAGCTTGCTTGTTGGTATTGAAGATAGTCATCAGACTAGTGAATGCAATGACACCCTCCCCATACCACTCAAAGGTCTCTCAAAATACTCTTGTTTCATTTCTCACAAGAAAATTACACACATCGCTCTGTATCATACATTTCTCTGTCTCCGAGTTGTTTTGGTATTAAAAACGGTGGCAGATCTGTGTGGCGGTCTGCTCCAGCCTTCCATTACAAAAACCAAATATGCACTATTAAGTCTAGAGCCAAAAGAGATCATCCATTAATCTCACTAGGATACTATTCAATTATATTTGTTGCTCACACACTGTGAAAACAAGTAATAACTTAAGAGTCCTACGCATTATCCTTGTGATATTGCCAGAACATTAGTGTCATACTAAAGTATTCACAATGACGATGGAAATCCTTCCAGAGCCAACATCAAACAAGCTCTAAGGTAGGTGACTTGTGAGATCCTATATAGATCAAACTTGTGACACTGGATATCGATTCGGTCCAGCTTATGAATTGACGGATGAATTTTAAAAAAGATAAAACTGTTGGTGTGTTATAAAAACCGTTTGCATCTTAACACACCGACTGATTTTCCTAAATCAATTTCCAATCTTATGTCCATGGGAAGCCTTACAAGGGTATCTGGATACAGGAAAGCTGAACACGAATTGATGACTTAATCAGGAAGATAGTAACTTACCGGTTCACTCTTACCGTGTTGTCTGCTTTGAGACGCTCCGGTAATGAGAACGGCTAGTACAGATGTGAAACCCTGTCAAGGAGATTCTTCAGAATTCTACTTGATCATAGACTGTATTTATACTGATTAACGGGGAACCGTGGTTATTACAACCGTATTCGACGAAGTAACAAATGCACTTTTGTCCATATATGTTGTTTATCACTAACCCTTTCATGTAGGTAATCCCGATGGTCGCAACAATTGGATCAAGACAAGTCAATATTCATAGCCACATGCTCATACTCGATCGACATACATAAAGACATCATGAAAGCTCAAGTACATGTTTCAATACTTCCGCTACTCTAATACCACACGCCCTTCTTAAAGCGACGAAGTGTTAAAGTTAAAGAACTTCAAGAAAGATGTTTTATTCAAGCTTTCAATCTCAAGAAAAGTATCAGCATGTCGATCTGAAAGCCACGGGTGCATAAGATGGCAAAATATCTCAAGATGATGATAAGCGATTATGCTTGGTTGATGATCTCAAGAAGCTCAAGATCATATACAAGTCAAAGCTTAAAGGAACAAGCTCAAGCCTAAAGTCAAAGATCACTACAACATATCACAAGTTAATGATTGAAGTTTAAAGACTACGAGCTCAAGATTAAAGACAAGCATAGTATGCTAGGATTAATAGTTTTGTAAAAAGGAGTGACCTCCCTTAGGGGGAGATTGTTAGAAATACGAAAAGTATCGGTCACTTTCATAATATCATAAGATAGGCTCGTAGTATAATTTTTGGAACCTTGATAAGGTAGAAAGGCCCAAGGCCCATGTTAAGCCCATTAAGGGTCCATGGCCGACCATATGGATAGGATAAATACCCCTCTCCACACCTTGGAGAGGGTTGATTGTTCACTTTCATTCATTCTAATCTAATATTCTCTTTTTCCTTTCTCTCTTTAAAGTGTTCAATCCTTCCACCCTCTCTCTAGTTTTCTTGTCATTTAATTGTGAGATAAGATATATCACATATTCTACATCTTATATTTTGCACAGGACCTCGCTGAAAAAAAATTGACAACGTTGGTGAAATATCTACTATCTGGAATCTTGTGTGTTGTATACGCATTCTCAACACACATTCTTGCTCATGAAATCAACATGAAGAATCTACCGATCAAAACATCAGTGGAGTTTCTCGTTCTAATTCTTTAATTTCCTGTTTTTAATGTTTTACCTATACAACGAGGACGTTGTATAATTTAAGTTGGGGATGGGAGTTAAAACGCTACTTGTTCTATTTTTCACATTAAAATGTTTAAATTTTTAAAAATTTTGAGCATACTTTTGTGAATTTACTAGTTACGTAACCTACACACATAACCCTTATTAGATATTGTAAGAATTTAGCCTTATTCATTTCCAAATGTTTACCCAAATTCCACAAAAATATGAGTGTGCCAGTGATGTTGTAGACTTTAGAACTTGGCTTGGTATATCTATTCGAGACCACAATAATGAGTACTATGGATTTAGATGGAGTAACTTGTTTAAATTGGTAAATTTCTAGGATTACACCCAAAAAGCCTGTATATGTTGTGTTACTAACTAACTATACTGGTTAGTTAACCCCCGTATAAACTATTTGTTTACTCTAATTTTAAGAGTAAGATACCCCTAGAAAAACCAATAGAGCTAATCATTTAGATAACACCAACTATTTGTTTCGTTACACCTTTACACCTTAGCCTACCCTGTTAGATTAAGTCCATTTATCAGTTGCTAGTTGCTTAAAGTGTAAAGTATGTATTTCCTATGTCATGTGTCATTTTCTATCTCTGGTATGGTTGGGAAAATTGCACATTGCAATAGGAATATAAAAAGTAGTCAAACTCATGTACTTTTACTACCATCATAATTATTGGTACATCCAAAGAATGAAGAATTATGGAAGAAATTATCTGGAGCTATTATGATCATGAAGATGGTGAAATTACACCGAGATTCGTAATGTATTATGTACTGTTTATGAAAAAAATATCAAAAAAATTATAAAATTGCTGCAAAAAAAGGAGGAGGAGATTATGAAGATAGTCGGTTCGTTAAAGCTTAAACCGATGAATTATTTGAAGGATCGATTATTCTTTGATACGTATTATAAATCAACGATGTAAAGTTTTGTATAAAGTGGAAGATATCGCCACTTGTCTTGTAAAAGTATGTATAGTATGGATGATTGGGAAGTTGACCGTTACGGGAACGCCAACTAAGGTTGTTTTTGATCTATGATCAAGACGTTTGTGTAAATATTTCTGTGTCTTTATCATGGAACCGTAGGGAAAGTATCTAGCAATTTGTACCTTATTTGTTTGGACTTAGTCTATTTGTTTTGTAAATTTTTTTAACAACAATTATTTCCATTTCCTAGTCCCTAAGCCTTAGGTCTTATTCGAATGAGGATGCAAGCAATAACATGTGTCTATTCCATCGTTACGGCCATGTATGTGTGATTTTGTCCGCCTTGTTGGTTTATTACTTTTTGGTGAAAAGATTAGAAGATCCATATCCTATATCACTTTTCGTCCTAACCCTTGGTTTTACTCGAGTGAGGGAATTGAATGCAATCATGTATGTTTATTCCATCATTATGGATGTGTATATGTGGTTTGTCGCCCTTGCTGGTTTACGACTTTTGGTAAAGACTACTAGTCCTATTCTTTAGCTTATTCGAGTTAAGGTTTGAATGCAGTCATATGTGTCTATCCCATCATTATGGGTGTGTATGTATGGTCTTTGTCACCTTTTCAGGAATATTGGTATCGATAGAGATTAGAAAGAGTGATCAAACCTTTTTAAGCCTTTTTAAAACCCAATTTACCTTTATAAACTTGTTACTCCTTAGCTTTAGTGGTGGAGATGTGTTTCCTTGCCAAGCTTATGATAGAATACTCGTCACGATCGAGCAATTGAGCGAATTAGTTACATGTTACCACATAGATTACTAGAGTGATTTAAGTGTTTTCATCTTCCTATTTCGTGAGGTGTTTGGTTGTGTACTAGTGATTGAACGAATAAATGATTAAGGGAAAAATCCTTAGGGATACATTTTCATAAAACTTCTAAAGGCTACTTGAGGACAAGTAGGATTCAAGTGGGGGTATATTTGATGACATCAAATAACATTACTTTTATAGCATCATTTATCACATGTAAATTACCCATTTTGTATAAATTATTGCAAGAATTGGTACTTAATTGCTTTAAGTTGTTATTTGCAGTAATTATGGAGTACTTTATGAAGATTAGCTAAAAGGCTCGCATTTTGGAGCTTAAATGAAGAGTTCGAGAAAGTCTGCTTAACAGCCAATACACTGGATTATTTTAGACCTATACAACGTATCCAAGACTTTGAAGAATTAAAAGACCATCGCCTGACTTTGAAGAATACGCCGTATCCACATCAACGATACGCCATATATAACACTTTGGTCAATGAAGAAGAACAAGCTGGTTTTACCCAATACGCCGTATCCATCAAGAAGATATGGCGTATCCGTGCCTACACTTTAAAAATAAACACGAATGATTGAAGACCTAATACGCCATATCTTGATGACTTAATACACCATATCGAAGGTCAAACATTAGAATATTCTAAAAGATATCAACCGTGGTTCTTACTCTAAGAAATCCCCAATACGTCGTATCCCAGATCGCCCAATACGGTGTATCGATCAATTTCTAGAATCTATAAATACAGAACCCTAAACTTAATTTTAGGTATGCAAGTGAAGCCCTAAACCACCAAGTCGACTATCAAACGGATAAAGGAGCTTAGAAGGTCATAAAAGAGCCTCAAGATCATAGAAAAACTCTTGTAATCTTCGCATAACCAAATACGCGTTCGATAAAGATTTATTTTCTTTAATCGTTCATATATGAAATCGTGTATATTTTTACAATGACTATCGGCTAATACCTTTAGGTATCTGCCATGTTTATGAAGGTTTGGTTTGTTTATATCGATTTCTTAATTTATCATTAATTGTTGATTATGTTTATCAATTTATACTTATTTACGTGCTTTTGTATGCGATCTATTATTAAACTGGGTCTAGTCCTACATATTTAATGCGCTGCAACTTCAGTGTTGTGTGGGCATAGTCTAAGAGTCCGAGATAGCTCTCCATACTGAAACTTATAGATCTAGAGTAATAAGATTACAAATATTGACCTATCTTTACCAATGGTTTAGTGAGCTTACTTGGACTAGCAGGTGACTGATGAGGTTTCATTTTATACACCGTTTCAGGGTTATTTAACCCCCTAAATCATACAAATATGCCCAGATTATGTGCTTAATCATTTGTTTTTAGGTTTTTAGCACTTGGATGACTTTTGGAGGAAATACACATGACTTGGGCTCATTTAGAGAAGAACCGGTCAAGATTATGGACCTACACCAAATCTCTTGATGATTTATGATCTCTTGAAGATTTATTGCATATAGTGGCCTGAGATCGGTTGTTAGCCTTAAGCGTCACTTCGTCTGGTGATTAAGATAGTAGAGTGGTTTCGGCGTCAGGAATTTCACGACAGCGTCAAGACGTGGCCGACTTAAAGAGGATCTAGAATCATCTACGTGGCGACGACATCAGGATTTCTAAACGATGCTATCGCGTTGATATCTCTATAAATATAAAACCGTTTTTAGGGTTTTAAGTGTGTAACTTTGTATAAACCTAGGGAGACGAATACTAGGCATCGCCTCTTGCCAGATTTTATAGGTTCATTGTTGTGGCCTTTCATAAAGACTATTGTAACTTACTTTGAATCATGTTTAATCAAGTAAGGTTATTTATCATTTCATCGCGTATTCTCAAGATGTCTACTTGTGTTTGTTTGATTAATTATCTTTCTTGCTTTTTTCTTTTTATAATATGCTGAGGTTTAAGCTCCTCGCTTTGTAGAGATTTATCATATGATTGCATGAAACTTAGGTTATAGTCCTTTTAACGTGCTTCCTGTTGTATGCATGGTGCACGTTTAGGGCTTCTAGAAAGAACCGCTTTTGTTCTGTATCGTTGTTGATATGTTAGGATAACGTGAGGTTGTTGTAGAATAGGATCCATCGCGGTAACAGTCTTCATACTATCCTTACCCCTACTCGTATGGTTGACCCCTATTAGTTATCTTCACATGACTTTAATATACTCTTAGGGGGCCTTGTAATGTCTCACCACTACCTTGTTTGTGCCTTGCCTTAACGGAATTATTATAAATAGATGAAGGGTTCAGTGTAATCCGTTATGACTAGGAAAGTGACTTACAAGATCATCGCAAGTTGCTTTTGTGACTAGGCAACAGATTTAAGAGAAAGCAATTGAGGTGTAGTGCTGGATTAGGTGAATACATTTGTTTTTCATAGAGTTATTAACAGTAGATCTAGATCGATAATTAGTTTAGTTATTAGGGTTAAGTCAAGTGTGTGTGTGTTTGCATGATACATTAGATTTACCTGCTATCTTATAAATATAAAAATAAAAAAAGAATCTTCTCTCAACCCCTAGAATTTTGTTAGACCATGATCAAGCCTTCCCAACTTATTCTCCTAGAGAACGATAACAACCCCCGAGTCTTGCCTATAATACACTACAACGATTAGGTACACTGCCTAGGGAGTTGTAAAAAATTTTGGCTACTGATAGTCCTGTTACACGCCGGATATCAGTAACCTGGGCATTAACGGAGTACGTTCTTGTTCCATTGGTAAGGACTCGGATAGTGGACTAATAGTGTATAAGATGCCGTTAAGCAGTAAGTGGGTAAAGTCTCGATGAGCTAGGGTTTAGTAAGAGCACCATTACTTAAATCCTAAGATAGATTATAATCAACAAAAATGATGCTTTATGCGGATGCGTTGAATTGTGACAGAATTAGCATGTCTAGGTTTTAGGAAGAAGTCCTGCCTAAATCTAGGAATGATATGCCGTCTCGAGATAAGCACTCAATGAACTAAATAAACAAACCTGCATTTTATCAAATTATTCATGGTTGATATGTTTTCCTTACATTAGTTTTTGACCGCTCCTCTATCATTTATTCATCTTCTTGTGTATGTTTATTACTTTACTTGTCATCAAAACCCTAGGTTGGATAAACCCAAAACTCATGCCAGTACCTCAGGCTAAAACCCCCCTTTATCATTAGTTTAGGTTTAACTTAGGTTTAACATAGATTAGAACTAACATAGATAACTAAAATACTAGTAGACTTAAGAATTAACGCTCTCGCTCTTAGTGTTCGATACCCTACTTACCAACGAAGCTACATCTTATCGAGTACACTGCCCATTAAAGTGTTGTTTTTAGGTATAGTCGGCATAAAATAACAAATGTTAAGAGCCCATCTATAAATGCTCGGAAGGTGTCAAGTAGTGTTAGTGTAGGTTCCAATAAGCGTGAAATAATGAATTCGACTATCTGTCAATCAAATGCAAATGAATTAAAAGCAAAGACTTTAAACGTTGTTAATGATGGTTCGAATATTGTTTGTGTTTCTTGTGGTAAAGATGTTTTTATGCTTTCTTATGAAAAATATGTTGCTCGTTATGCTTTGTCTGTATATTCTAGGGTGAAAAGAGCCTTATTCACTTCCCCTGTAGCATCAAAATCTAGGAATTTAAGAGTTACTTCTGTAGTTGCGAAATCTAGGTTTAGTGTTGCTAAAACCCCAACAGCAACAAATAAGGTTTCTAGTGCATCATCACTATCCCCTGATTCTAGTCAAAGTAGGACACTTAGCAATTACATAAAAAACAAAATTGCAACAAGCAAAAAGTGGCAGAAATGGTTTGAACATCAACCAAGTTTTAATTGGTCACCCAAGAGTAAAACCACACAGTCAACACATAGCATGTCAAAGAGTAGTACTAGTGTTCAAACTAACTCAAAAACACCGGTTACCACTTAGAAATGGGTAGCCAAAATGCCTAGTCTTCCATCTGTATTTGTTTCATGTGATGCAGGTGATCCAGCTCGTCCTTTGGATTGTTGATAGCGGGTGCTCGGAGCATATGACTGGTAATCTTCAATTGCTAAGACATTTTGTAGAGAAATTCATGGGAACAATCCGCTTCGGGAATGATCACTTCGCAGCAATTAATGGATATGGAGATTATGTTCAATGCAATCTAATAATTTGTCATGTATACTATGTTGAGGGCCTCGGACACAATCTGTTTTCGGTCGAACAATTTTGTGATGAAGATCTAAAAGTAGCCTTTCGTTCAAATACTTGCTATGTTCGGAATTTGGAGGGTGAAGATTTGCTTATCGGTTCTCATAATTCCAATCTCTACACCATCTCCATTTATGAAATGGCGACTTCTTCTCCAGTATGCTTAATGTCCAAAGCCACATCAACAAAATCATGGTTATGGCACCGAAGACTCTCTTATTTGAATTTTGGTACTATTAATTATCTCACGTAAAAAGATCTAGTTGATGGGGGAACTGAAGTTTAAGTATGATAAAGATCACTTATGTTCATCCTGTAAGCAAGGAAAAAGCAAGAAAGCTTTGTTTCCACCTAAATTGGTTCCAAGTACAAAATCCAAACTTGAATTGCTTCATATGGATTTGTGCAGGCCAATGAGGGTAGCAAGTATCAATGGCAAGAGGCATATTCTAGTTTGTAGATGATTACTCTCGATACACTGGGTATTCTTTCTTCACACCAAAGATGAGGCTCCTAATATGATCATTAATTTCATTACTCAAATCCAACGGTCCCTGAATGCTCAAGTCCTGAAAGTCTGGTCTGATAATGAAACTGAGTTCAAAAATGAGAAATTACAAACGTTTTATGCAGAGTTAGGCATTACTTAGAACACTTCAACTGCTAGAACGCGTCAGCAAAACAGTGTAGTTGAACGAAGAAATCATACACTTGTCGAGGCTGCTCGCATAATGCTTATCTTTTCAAAGACTTCAGAATTTCTTTAAGCCGAAGCTATTGCTACTGCTTGCTTTACTCATAATTGCTCTCTGTTACACACACGGTACAACAAGACTCCTTATGAACTGATTAAAGGTAGAAAACCCAATTTTCAATACTTTCATATGTTCGGATCTCTTGTTATCCAATAAATGATGGTGATGATCTTGGGAAAATGAAGCCGAAGGCTGACATGGGTATCTTTATTGGCAATTCTGAGTCATCAAGGGGGTTTCGTATCTATAACCGCCAAACCAAAAAGATAATGGAAACCATACATGTGAAATTTGATGAACTCACAGCCATGGCTTCTGAATGCAACAATTCAGGACCC